>VWZI01001797.1:3702-13821 GCA_013396835.1 Psilopogon haemacephalus | reverse complement strand
CCAACCTCTCCCCCAGCCCTATCCCATGGCACTCAGTTCCCATCCAGGCTTTGCTTCTACCCCTCCAGGGATGGGGACTCCACCACCTCCCCTGCAGCCCATCCCAGTGCCAATCTCTCTCTCTGTGCACAACTTCCTCCTAACATCCAGCCTGAGCCTGCCCTGCCACAGCTTGAGGCTGTGATTTTGGTCAGAAGAGACCTAACCCTAGCCCTAAGCCAACCCCTACCATCCTCTGATGCTTTTCCTCCAGCACCAGCAAGACAAATTAAATCTTGGAGCACAGAAACCTTCCCACAGCTTCAACCTCTGTCCCCTCCTTCTGTCCCTGGCTGCCTGGCAGCAGAGCCCAACCCCAGCTGGCCACAACCTCCCTGCAGGCAGCTGCAGACAGCAATGAGCTCTGCCCTCAGCCTCCTCTCCTGCAGGCTGCACACCCCCAGCTCCCTCAGCCTCTCCTCTTGGGGCTGTGCTCCAGGCCCCCTCCCCAGCCTTGCTGCCTTTCTCCTCTTGGGTCTTGTGCCCACTGTCCCCTTGCTCCTGGCACCCAGGGGCTCTGCCCAGCCTGGCCCCAGCTCCCTGCTGACTCCTGTGTGGCGCCCTGCAGGTTACCCACGGTACCTGGTGGTAGGAGACCACCTGTCTGGAGAGCACCACCTGAAGATCCTGAGGGCTGACCTGCAGGATGATGCTGTCTACGAGTGCCAGGCCATCCAGGCTGCCATCCGCTCCCGTCCCGCCAGGCTGACCGTGCTGGGTGAGTCCCCCACCCTCAGCAGCTTCATCCCCACCTTCAGAGTCTGGTGGAGGCATCTGGGAGGGGTTCTTTATTTCATTGGCCTGCTGGGTGATGTGATGACTCTGGGGCAACATTTCGGTGCCAGGTCGAGAGGAGCAGAAATGAGTCCAGGGTGGGAGCTTCTTGATGCCAACCTCAGCAGCATGGTTGGGATGGGCATTTGCGAGCTTCTTGATGCCAACCTCAGCAGCATGGAGCAGGGATGAGTTTGGGAGCTTCTTGATGCCAACCTCAGCAACATGGTTGGGATGGGCATTTGGGAGCTTCTTGATGCCAACCCCAGCAGCATGGTTGGGATGGGCATTTGGGAGCCTCTTAATGCCAACCACAGCAGCATGGTTGGGATGGGCATTTGGGAGCTTCTTGATGCCAACCCCAGCAGCATGGATGGGCTGGGCATTTGGGAGCCTCTTAAANACCTGCAGGATGATGCTGTCTACGAGTGCCAGGCCATCCAGGCTGCCATCCGCTCCCGTCCCGCCAGGCTGACCGTGCTGGGTGAGTCCCCCACCCTCAGCAGCTTCATCCCCACCTTCAGAGTCTGGTGGAGGCATCTGGGAGGGGTTCTTTATTTCGTTGGCCTGCTGGGTGATGTGATGACTCTGGGGCAACATTTCGGTGCCAGGTCGAGAGGAGCAGAAATGAGTCCAGGGTGGGAGCTTCTTGATGCCAACCTCAGCAGCATGGTTGGGATGGGCATTTGGGAGCTTCTTGATGCCAACCTCAGCAGCATGGAGCAGGGATGAGTTTGGGAGCTTCTTGATGCCAACCTCAGCAACATGGTTGGGATGGGCATTTGGGAGCTTCTTGATGCCAACCCCAGCAGCATGGTTGGGATGGGCATGTGGGAGCCTCTTGGTGCCAACCCCAGCAGCATGGAGCAGGGATGAGTTTGGGAGCTTCTTGGTGCAACCACAGCATCATGGAAGCTCCTCAGGGAGCTGGGATGGGCATTTGGGAGCTTCTTATTGCCAACCCCAGCAGCATGGCTGGGATGGGCATTTGGGAGGCTCTTGATGCCAACCACAGCAGCATGAAAGATGCTTAGGGAGCTGGGAAGGGCTTTGGGGAGCTCCTTGATGCCAAGCAGCAGCATGGAAGCTCCTTAGGGAGCTGAGATGAGCATTTGGGTGCCTCTTGATGCCAACCCCAGCAGCATGGAAGCTCCTTAGGGAGCTGGGATGGGCATTTGGGAGCTTCTTGATGCCAACTCCAGCATCTTGGAAGTTGCTTAGGGAGCAGGGATGAGCATTTGATAGTATCTTCCAACCACAGCAGCATGGAAGCTGCTTAGGGAGCTGGGATGGGCATTTGGGAGCTTCTTGATGCCAACCCCAGAAGCATGGAGCAGGGATGAGTGTTTGGGAGCTTCTTGATGCCAAGCAGCAGCATGGAAGCTCCTTAGGGAGCTGGGATGAGTGTTTGGGTGTCACCTGATGCCAACCACAGCAGCATGGAAGCTCCTTAGAGAGCAGGGATGGGCATTGGGGAGCCTCTTGATGCCAAGCAGCAGCGTGGAAGCTCCTCAGGAAGCAGGGATGAGTGGTTGGGAGCCTCTTGGTGCCAACCCCAGCAGCATGGAGGCTCCTTAGGGAGCAGGGATGAGTGTTTGGGTGTTACCTGATGCCAACCCCAGCAGCACGGAAGGTCCTCAGAGAGCAGGGATTGGTGTTTGGGAGTCTCTTCCAACCACAGCAATTAGGAAGCTGTTTAGGGAGCAGGGATGCGTGTTTGGGTGCTACCTGATGCCAACCACAGCAGCATGGAGGCTCCTTAGGGAGCTGGGATGGGCATTTGGGAGCCAACCTGAGGAGGTTCAACAAGGGCAAGGGCAAGGTCCTGCAGCTGGGTGGAGGCAATGGCAAGCACCAATGCAGGCTGGGCAGTGCCTGGCTGGAGAGCAGCCCTGAGGAGAGGGACTTGGGGGTGCTGGGGGAGGAGAAGCTGAAGCTGAGGCAGCAGTGTGCACTTGCAGGGCAGAAAGGCAAGCAGAGGCTGGGCTGCAGCAGGAGCAGTGTGGGCAGCAGGGCCAGGGAGGGGATTCTGCCCCTCTGCTGTGCTCTGCTGAGAGCCCACCTGGAGTAGTGCATCCAGTGCTGGAGCTCCTGGGACAAGAGGGATGTGGAGATGCTGGAGGGGTGCAGAGAAGGGCCCCGAGGATGCTGAGAGGGCTGCAGCAGCTCTGCTGTGAGCACAGCCTGAAAGAGTTGGGGCTGTGCAGGCTGCAGAAGAGGAGGCTCCCAGGGGACCTTCTGGTGGCCTTGCAGGATCTGAAGTGGGCTACAAAAAAGCTGGGGAGGGACTTTTGAGGCTGTGACCTTCTGCTGCTTGGGCCAAGCAGAGCTGGAGGCAGGACTGGAGGTGAGGTCTGAGCAGAGCAGAGCCCAGGGGCAGGATCACCTCTGCTGCCCTCTGCCCACCCTGCTCTGGCTGCAGCCAGCACAGAGCTGCCTCAGGGCTGCAGGAGGACACTGCTGGGGAGCTGCTCAGCACCCAACACCCCCAAGGCTCTTTCCTCAGGGCTGCAGGAGGACACTGCTGGGGAGCTGCTCAGCACCCAACACCCCCAAGCTCTCCAGAGCTGCAGGAGGACAGTGCTGCCATTGCCCAGCTCCTGTCCCTGCAGACCTTTGGGCACAGTCCCTCTGCAGCCTGCTTAGAATCACAGAAGCAGTCAGGGTTGGAAGGGGCCCTGCTGCCTGCACTCCCCTGCCTTCAGCCCAGGTTTTCCCCACGTTGCCTGGGGAAGCAGCTGCAGCTCTCTGCTCCTGGGCTGGGGGTGTGATGAAGCTGAGGAGATAAAACCTGGGAGCTGTGGATCCATCCACTCGTTCTTCAAGCAAAAGGATGTCAAGGCAACAACCCACCAGGGGAGCCCAAGCCCTGGCAGCCTTCGGGAAGCCACCAGAGGGCTGCTTGCTCCCCTGCTGGATCGTTCCTGGTAGGGCTCTGGAATTGATGATCTGTTTAACTAAGCAGGGGCATTAATTACAGCAGAGCAGGAGCCTGATTAGGGCTGGGAGGCAGCTGCAAAGTTGCTCAGGCGGGCAGCAGCAGAGAGGAAGCACAAAGCAAACACTTGGCGGGGGAAAGCGCTGGAGAGGTCCAACCCAGGCACCCACCGAGGGTGACAGCAGGGAGGGCACAGGCAGGAGGGAGGACACAAACAGGAGGAAGGGCACAGGCAGGAGGAAGGACACAAACAGGAGGAAGAGCACAGGCAGGAGGGAGGGCACAGGCAGGAGGGAGGGCACAGGCAGGAGGGAGGGCACAGGCAGGAGGAAGGACACAAACAGGAGGAAGGGCACAGGCAGGAGGGAGGGCACAGGCAGGAGGGAGGGCACAGGCAGCAGGGAGGGCACAGGCAGCATGGAGGACATAGACAGGAGGAAGGGCACAAGCAGCAGGGAGGGCAGAGGCAGCAGGGAGGGTGCAGGCAGCAGGGAGGGTTTGCTCTGCTGTTGCATCTTTCCTGGTAGGGCTCTGGAATTGATGATCTGTTTAACTAAGCAGGGGCATTAATTACAGCAGAGCAGGAGCCTGATTAGGGCTGGGAGGCAGCTGCAAAGTTGCTCAGGCGGCAGCAGCAGAGAGGAAGCACAAAGCAAACACCTGGGGGGGGAAAGCGCTGGAGAGGTCCAACCCAGGCACCAGCGGAGCAGAAGCACCAAGCAAACAGTTTGGGGGGAATCTCTGGAGAGGTCCCCACCAGGCACCCTCTGAGGCTGGCAGCAGGGAGGGCACAGGCAGGAGGAAAGGTATGGGCAGGAGAGAGGGCACAGGCAGCAGGGAGTGTGCACAGGTAGAGAAAGGGCACAGGCAGCAGGGAGGACATAGACAGGAGGGAGAGCACAGGCAGGAGGGAGAGCACAGGCAGGAGGGAGAGCACAGGCAGGAGGGAGAGCACAGGCAGGAGGGAGAGCACAGGCAGGAGGGAGAGCACAGGCAGGAGGGAGGACATAGACAGGAGGGAGAGGGCAGAGGCAGCAGGGAGGACATAGACATAGACAGGAGGGAGGGCACAGGTAGAGAAAGGGCACAAGCAGCAGGGAAGGCACAGGTAAGAGGGAGGACACAGGCAGGAGGGAGAGGACACAGGCAGGAGGGAGGGCACAGGCAGGAAGAGGGAGGGCACAGGTAGAGAAAGGGCACAGGCAGCAGGGAGGGCACAGGCTGTAGGAGGCAGGGCACAGGTAAAGAAAGGACACAGGCAGCAGGGAGGACATAGGAGGAAGGGCACAAGCATCAGGGAGGGCACAGGCAGGAGGAGGAATGGCACAGGCAGGAGAAAGGACACAGGTAGAGAAAGGGCACAGNAGGGCACAGGCAGCAGGGAGGGCACAGGCAGCATGGAGGACATAGACAGGAGGAAGGGCACAAGCAGCAGGGAGGGCAGAGGCAGCAGGGAGGTGCAGGCAGCAGGGAGGGTTTGCTCTGCTGTTGCATCTTTCCTGGTAGGGCTCTGGAATTGATGATCTGTTTAACTAAGCAGGGGCATTAATTACAGCAGAGCAGGAGCCTGATTAGGGCTGGGAGGCAGCTGCAAAGGAGCTCAGGCTGAGGCAGCAGCAGAGAGGAAGCACAAAGCAAACACTTGGCGGGGGAAAACGATGGAGAGGCCCCCCCAGGGAACCAACAAGGCTGGCAGCAGGGAGGGCACAGGCAGGAGGAGAGAGGACACAGACAGCAGGGAGGGCACAGACAGCAGGGAGGGCACAGACAGCAGGGAGGGCACAGGCAGGAGGGAGGGCATAATCTGGCAGAGGCTGTGGGCAGCCTGCTCTAGGGTAGGGTGTCCCTGGGCATGGCAGGGGGGGATGGGACTGGCTGATCCCTGTGGTCCCTTCCCACCCTGACTGATTTTGAGATTCTCTGATTCTCAGAATTATCTCACACAGTCACCTTTGGAGGGGCTCAGTCCCCTCTCTCCTCCCTTCTCTTCCGCAGCCTCTTCCAATATTAACTTTGCCTTCACGTGGGGCCCATCAGAGAGGAACCTTCCTTAAATCAACATGAATCATTTACTGCTACAGATTCAGCTCATCTGAAGTGAGAGCTCCTGAAGTGGCAAGCTGGAGGAAGCCAGGGACAGGAGAAGAGGAGGTCCCCTGGGTGCCAGGCTCCTCCATCTTCACCCCCCAGCCCTTCTCCTCTTCTTCAGTCCTTGCTTTATTCCAACCTCTCTTTCCAAATCTCCCCTGCAGAGCAGGCTGAGCTCTTCCCATCCCCCTGGCTGGCAGCTGGAGACATCTCTGCCTCCCAGCTGCCCTGCTCCTGGTTGGAGTTTGGGCTCAAGGGTAGGAGTCAGGGACCAGAGGAGGCCACAGAGGAGATCAAAGGGCTGGAGAAGCTCTGCTGTGGGGACAGGCTGGGGCTGTGCAGCCTGGAGGAGAGAAGGCTGCAGGGAGAGCTCAGAGCAGCCTTGCAGTGCCTGAAGGGGCTGCAGGAGAGCTGGGGAGGGACTTTGGACAAGGGCTGGGGGTGACAGGAGGAGGGAGAATGGCTTGGAGCTGGGAGAGGGGAGAGGGAGAGTGGAGAGGAGGAAGAAATTGTTGAGAGTGAGGGTGGGGAGAGACTGGCACAGGTTGTCCAGGGAGGTTGTGGAGCACACAGAGGGAGGGTGAGGGGACATTGGCACAGGCTGCCCAGGGAAGTTGTGGAGCACAGAGAGGGAGGGTGAAGGAGACACTGGCACAGGCTGCCCAGGGAGGTTGTGGAGCACAGAATCACTGAACACCTCCTGCCAGTGCCTGAAGGGGCTACAAGAAGGCTGCAGAGGGCCTGGGTGAGGAAGGGCTGGAAGCAGGGTGGAGGAGAAGGGCTTGAGGGTGGCAGCTGAGGACAAGCTGCCCAGGAGGCAGCAGTGGTGGCTGCAGCCCAGAGGCAGCTGTGTGCTGGCCTGGTTGGTTCTGTGATGCTCTGAGGGCAGCACTCCAGGGGCATTGAGGCTGCACACAGGGAAGGATGCTCAAAGAACAGGGTGCAGAGGAGGGCAGGGCAGGGCAAGGTTCTGGAGCTGGGTCAGGACAATGCCAAGCACAGATCCAGGCTGGGCAAGGAGTGGCTGAGAGCAACCTGGAGGAGAAGGGCTTGGAGGTGTCAGCTGGGGACAAGCTGCCCAGGAGGCAGCAGTGGTGGCTGCAGCCCAGAGGCAGCTGTGTGCTGGCCTGGTTGGTTCTGTGATGCTCTGAGGGCAGCACTCCAAGGGCATGAAGGCTGCATACAGGGAGGGATGCTCAATGGCTCAGCCTCCAAAGGGAGCCAAGTGGCAGCCCTCAGGCACTGGGACTGGACCAGTGCTGCGTGGTAGCTGTGCTGGTGCCATGGACACAGGGACTGAGGCTTGTGGGTGGCACCAAGCTCTGTGCCTGCCACGCTGGAGGGCAGGATCCATCCCCAGGGACGTGCACAGGCTGCAGAGCTGAGCCCAAGCTGACCTCAGGAAGCTCAACAAGGCCAAGGGCAAGCTCCTGCAGCTGGCTCCAGGCAACCCCAAGCACAGATCCAGGCTGGGTGAGGAGTGGCTGGGAGCAGGCTGGAGGGGAAGGGCTTGGGGGTGGCAGATGAGGACAACCTGCCCAGGAGGCAGCAGTGGTGGCTGCAGCCCAGAGGCAGCTGTGTGCTGGCTCTGTGCACCTCCTGATTCTCCCCAATCCAGGCAAGGTTGCTGGGTGGCAGCTGAGCAGGAGCCAGCAGTGTGCCCAGGTGGCCAAGAAGGCCAAGGGCACCCTGGGCTGGCTCAGAAGCAGTGTGGACAGCAGGAGCAGGGCAGTCCTTGTGCCCTTGGTGCCAGGGATTAGTTCCTCAGCAGCTGTTAGGTGCTAGGGTTGGACTCGATGATCCCAAAGGTCTTTCCCAACCTGCTTCATCCTGATTCTGATTCTCTTCAGCCCAGAACCACCTCAAATTTGGTTTGGTATTTTTTTTTTTTTCCCCCTGACCCTTTTTCTCAGCAATCCTCTTATTTTTTTTTAACATCTTTCCCCTCCCACTGAGTGCCAGAAGCCAGCCCAGGGAGGAAGCTGCCAGCTCAAGAGTGGATCTGATCCTTCCCTTTTTTTTTTTTTTCCCCCCTCCCCTCCTTGAAGACTCTTTTGGGTCTTCACAGAGCTGCTGTTGTCTGCTGGGAATATTGTCAGTGGCAAAACAGCAACTGGGGCTGCTGTGAAGGAAAGAGAGAGAGAGAGAGAGATCAAACAATCCAGCACAAATCCCAAATAACCTAAATATTTGATGCCATGTCTGAGCAGCTTAAGGTTTACAGGGCTCTGAGCAGGCTCCTATGGGCAGCAGGGAGGGGGTTGGATCCCTCCCCTCCCCTGGCATCCTTGGGGGGCTCCTGAGGTGGGTAGACAATAGAAGTGTAGGATGGGTTGGGGTGGGAAGACTCCTCTAAAGTCATCCAGTCCAACCAGCAACCCAACCCCACCATGGCCACCAAGTGCCGTGGCCACAGGGTCCTGGATCACCTCTGGGGATGGGTGAAGGTGGGCACAGAGCCCCCAGGGCTGAACTGGAAGGGGGTTCTGGAGTGCTCAAGAAGGTGCTCAAGATGAGTCCTCTAAAGTCATCCAGTCCAACCAGCAACCCAACCCCACCATGGCCACCAAGTGCCGTGGCCACAGGGTCCTGGATCACCTCCAGGGATGGGTGAAGGTGGGCACAGAGCCACCAAGGATGAACTGGATGAGGTGCTGGGGTGCTCAAGATGAGTCCTCTAAAGTCATCCAGTCCAACCAGCAACCCAACCCCACCATGGCCACCAAGTGCTGTGGCCACAGGGTCCTGGATCACCTCCAGGGATGGGTGAAGGTGGAGACAGAGCCCCCAGAAGTGAACTGGAAGGAGGTGCTGGGGTGCTCAAGAAGGTGCTCAAGGTGTTGATGAGCTGCTGAGGCCACCTGGGTACAAGAGCAGAGGGAAAAGAACCAACCCTGCACCAGGGCACAAGTCTGGTCCCAGATCATAGAATCATGAAGGTTGACAAAGACCTCCAGGATGAGGAAATGTGGACACAGAGCCCCCAAGGCTGAACTGGAAAGAGGTGCTGGGGTGCTCAAGAAGGTGCTCAAGGTGTTGATGAGCTGCTGAGACCACCTGCGTGCCAGAACAGAGTGAACAGAGCCAACCGTGCCCCACCATGGCCACCAAACCATGGCCTCAAGTGCTGTGACCACAGGGTCCTGGATCACCTCCAGGGATGGGTGAAGGTGGACACAGAGCCACCAAGGCTGAACTGGGAGGAGGTGCTGGGCTGCTCAAGAAGGTGCTCAAGAAGACTCCTCTAAAGTCATCCAGTCCAACCAGCAACCCAACCCCACCATGGCCACCAAGTGCCATGGCCACAGGGTCCTGGATCACCTCCAGGGATGGGTGAAGGTGGACACGGAGCCCCCAAGGCTGAACTGGAAGGAGGTGCTGGGGTGCCCAAGATGGTGCTGAGACCACCTGGGTGCCAGAGCAGAATGAACAGAGCCAAACCTGCCCCACCATGGCCACCAAACCATGGCCTCAAGTGCCATGGCCACAGGGTCCTGGATCACCTCCGGGGATGGGTAAAGCTGGACACAGAGCTGTGCAGGCTGCAGAAGAGGAGGCTCCCAGGGGACCTTCCTGTGGCCTTCCAGGATCTAAAGGAGGCTACAAAAAAGCTGGGGAGGGACTTTTGAGGCTGTGAGGGAGTGAGAGGAGTGGGGGAAATGGAGCAAAGGTGGAGGTGAGGAGGAATTTGTTGAGCAGGAGAGTGGTGAGAGGCTGGAATGGGTTGCCCCTGCAGGGAGGTGTTTGGGGCCAGCTCCCTGGAGGTGTTTTTGGCCAGGCTGGCAGAGGCTGTGGGCAGCCTGCTCTAGGGTAGGGTGTCCCTGGGCATGGCAGGGGGGTTGGGACTGGCTGAGCTTTGTGGTCCCTACCAACCCTGACTGATTCTAGGATTCTATGATTCTATAGGTCCATTCAGAGCTGCTCTCCAGCAGGTTCAGGTCCTGCAGGCATTGGGAATCATCCCCTGGAGCCCAGCAGAGTTTAGTGCTCTGCAGGTCCATAGAGTTTAGTGCTCTGCAGGTCCATTCAGAGCTGCTCTCCAGCAGCATGGAGCCAGGCTCAGATCCTACAGGCAGTGGGACTCATACCCTGGAGCCTAAGCTCAGGAAGAGCCCAGCAGAGTCAAATGCTCTGCAGGTCCATTCAGAGCTGCTCTCCAGCAGGCTCAGATCCTGCAGGCAGTGGGACTCATATGCTGGAGCCCAGCAGAGTTTAGTGCTCTGCAGGTCCATTCAGAGCTGCTCTCCAGCAGGCTCAGGTCCCGCGGGCAGTGGGGCTAG
>VWZI01001796.1:11799-27001 GCA_013396835.1 Psilopogon haemacephalus | reverse complement strand
TTTGGGCTCAGGGTGGGGGCAGCTAGCCTCAACCCAATACACACAAACAACTTGTTTTCATTCATCCCAGGTTACCTGTCATTGCTTCCACTCTCTAGGCTTTCTTCTTGCATCTATGTATGTCCAGGAGCTCTCTATTCATACATGGCCTGGAGAAGGAAATCCTTGAACATTGACCAGCTTTCCTCGACCCCCCTACCTTCCATGGCTTTTTCCAATGGCACCCTGCCAAGGAGGTCCCTGAAGAGACTGAAGTCTGCTTTTCTGAAATCTAGAGCAGTGAGTTTACTATGCACTCTCCTTGATGCCTTGAGGATCTTCAACTCTATCATTTCATGGTAGCTGCATCCAAGGCTACCCTTTAGCTTCGCTTCACTCACCAGCCCCTCCTTGTTGGTGAGGACCAGGTCCAGATAGCACCTTTTCTTGTGGGTTCCTTTACTATTTGGAGAAGGAAGTTATCATCCGCGCACTCCAGAGACTTCTTAAATTGCTGGTGCTATGCTGTGTTGTCCTTCCAATAGATGTCAAGGTGGTTGAAGTCCCCTATGATGACCTGTGAGTGTGAAGCTTCTCCTATTTGTTTGTAAAGGACCTCATCTTGTTCACCTTCCTGATCACAAGGTCTGTAGCAGAATCTTACTGTGATATGCTCTTCCTGTGCCTTCTGTTTCACTTTTACCTATAAGCTCTCTGCTTTAGCATTGCACATTCCCAGTTTGAGCTCCATGTATTCCAGTTTATCATTGATGACAGTGGGCAACACCCACTTCTCCCCTGTCTGTCCCTCCTGAAGAGTCTATAACCATCTATCCCTACAACTGAATCATGAGATCCATCCCACCATGTCTCAGTGATGCCAATGACATCATAACCCTGTAGACTTTGTAATGTTATCTTCTATAAGGCTCTGTTAGTAATGCTAGCTTTTTCTTACCCTTCCTTTTCTACAGATGGCAAGAAATTGTAACCTAATCAAAACTACAGCAGGTGAGGTATCTCAGGTGTCTTCTAATATCTAAGGAAAAAAACTAATGGTTTTACAGTTATTCAGAAAATAACTGCTGATTTTTCTCTACTATATTTAGTGCTTCAATAAATAGTGTTCAGATGAGATTATTCACTTAGCTTTCTTCACGTATTACTGTGACAGAGGTATTGAGATTTGACTGCTGGCTTTATAAATGCCTAGAAAGCATCTGAATGTGCAAGGCGAGGTCTGTGGTCATCTTTAATTTAAGGCTAAATCTGACCCTTACCTCTGTCACACATGTTACACGATGTGACTTTTTTTTACCTTTCTGGAAATCACATATTTAAAGTGATACTAAAGCTTACTTAAGGCTTGGACCTAGTGCTTATCCAGAAAAATAATGCCATGGCTGCCTATCTTCATCCACATAATCTTTATCAGCTTTTCAAGTTTTGAAGCACAAACCATCCAAGCAGGGAAGAAAATCAATTTTTCTAGTTATTCACAACAGGAAACTTCATGCCTCTCTGGAGTGAGTCTACATCAGGGCAGCATACAAAACCAGTGCATAAAGACCATTGTGTACATGTTCTTGATTGCTTTAACTGTCTGACTAGATGGCTCTTGTCCCTGTCCTTTTGAGACAGCAGGTAAAAATAGCAGCTAGGTAGGATGAAGAAGTTCATTATATAGTAATACAAGATTGAATGCTACCAACAAAGTATGTATTTTTAAGTTAGTTCTATATATCTGTCTGAGGCATTAAATGTGCAATTCTTTCACAGAACTCTATGCTTTTGTGAGTTTGTATCTACTGACACAATATAACATTTAATGCTTAATGACACTGGGACTGCCTGCCTTTAAAAACGCTTTCTGCAAGAGACCTGAGTAGATCTTACAAGCACACTGGCAACCACAGATATGCACAGGTATTTAGCATCTTTTCCAGGTAAGAACAAACAGTAGCTCTAAGGTAAGTATAAAAGGAACATTTGAAATTCTCGCTCTGTACATAGTCTGACCATAACAAAGCTAAACGTCCGCCTCAGTAATGATGAACAGGGATTCTGGTTGTCACAATTTGCAGAAGCCAATTCTTACTTATATCACTTCAATGGAATTAACCAACAAATCTTCCATCCTGCAGACTACAATAAATTCTTCTGGAGATCTTCTGTGAGCTCCTTAATACTCAGAGTGCAATCTAGCAATGTATAAACTTTGAAAGTCCTAGAAGTCCTAAAGATTAGATTGACTATCCTTAATTTTTTTCTCCTCTTTCCTTCTTCCCTCCCTATCACACCACACCATGCTGCCTAATTCCCCCCAAACCCCCAAAAAGCAACAACCAAAATAAACCAAACCACCCAAACAACAAAACTATTAGCCTGACAGTGCACCAAGGTCAATGTGAAGGTCAGTATGTATTATTGCAAATAGGAGTATTTAAAGAAAAATAGTTTAGGTAAGGGACATTCCTCTCTGCAAGTCCAAAGGATATTTCAAGGAGAAATACCTCTGTGATACATATGGTGACATTACCATCAGCAAACAATATTTAAAGTATTTTATTTTAATTATAAACTTTAGGCTAGACAAGAAGACATAAGGCAGCATCTTCCCAATAAAACAAGGTTTTTCTAAGTATCACTTTCTTAACAAGGGTCCCCACAGTGTCGTAGTGTTTACTTTTTTGGCGTAAAAAAGGTAAATAGTGAGAACATTGGTGCAAAAGCCCTTCAACTATTGAGATATTGAATTGTGATCTTTAATAAACCAACAGTGATTTACTTTGCTCCTTCTGTTTGCTGAGTTAAGCTCCACTGACACAGGAGAAGGTACACATAATTCAATAGGATTGCTTCTTTCATTTGATTTTTATTAATGCAGCAAGCAGATATTGAGCTCAGTGAATTCACTCAATTCTCACCAGTAGAATACTTCTTCCCTCAAACTGGAAGCTTCAAACAACAGCAAAAAAAAAAAAAAAATCACAAAAATAGTACATCAACTTATTTGGAGATTATATGATGTCTGTTTCAATGGGACAGGCTCTCCTTTTTCAGTCTGGCACAAAATATATGCTTTGTGCAATAGAAAACACAATATTGAAATAGCACACTTATTTTATCTCATTTCTGTGGGGTGGTAATAGACATAACCATTCTGTTCTCACCTAAAAAAATCCCACTACTGTAGGACTTCAGAATATCCAACTGCCTTCTGCCACTCAGCATCCAGCATTCTCTTCCCATCTAGATACAATGTTGTCAAGCCATCACAACTGGAGACTTATAGATTTTCTTGTTTTTCATACTTTGAGGGTCACAACAGTGTTTCCCAGAGTCAAACTTTTGAAAAGGCCCTTGCACTCTTTTCTCTCTACAGAACTGCCATGGTGATTTTAACAAATTTCTTTAAAGTAAAGCTGAGCATACTTCACTAGAGACATTCAAAATCCACCTGGATGCAATTCTGTGACCTACTCCAGATGATCCTGCACGTGAGTTAAACTATGTGATGTTTCCAACCCTTAGGATTCTGTGTGATCCTCTGTGTGTGTGATGTGATCACATAAGGATAATTCCACCATATACCTGTCACAAGCTCTAAAGACACTTGCACTTTTTGTAGAGAAGAGCTGATTGAACTCTAGAAGATTTCACTTTTCAAATATTTTCTATTGACACGGTTTCCTATCAGCCAAAAGTGTTTACCCTATTGTATTATCCCACCTCTATCATATATGATTGTAATCCATTTTGTAATGTTAAGACTGAATTGAAAAATATTGATGTTATGAACACAGATATATTTTTCAATTACAATGTTATGATGCCTGCATTCATTAAGGGGTGAGAAGAGATAGCAAGACCACCCACATTTATTGTATCCTCAGGAATGCACAAAGCAATGTCAAAATTGTAATTCCTCCATGATGGCAGATCTTCAACTTAATGAAAAATCTCACAGGAGAAGATAGAAAAAGAGGAAATTCTATATAATACTTAGTTTAGATTGTTCTTTATCAGAATAAAAATGCTTGGAAAGTGATATTATTATTATTATTATTATTACTACTACTACTACAGAGATTAGTATCCAAGTAATCCTTTCTCCCAAAGGAGAAGCAATCCTTTGGGAGCAATCCTTTCTCCCACTCCAAAGCTCTTAATTATGTTCAGAAACAAATATAGTTTAATTATATTCTTTACCACATTTAACTCCACCACAGAATGATAGAATGGCTTAGGTTGAAAGTGACTTTAGAGATCATCTACTCCAACCACTCAGCCTTTGGTAGAGAGACCTCTCAACTAGACTTGATTACTCAAGATCTCAATCAGATTTAAAAATTTGAAAGTGAATTCATTTGTGCTAGACATACAGGTTAAGCAATCCCAAAATCTCTAGAAGGCTTTTAATGTGAGTAATTGTGCTAGTTTGAGGCTAATTGGAGGATTTTAATGAGAGATTAGAGCCTGAGAAAGGAAAACAAATGTGTCTACTCCAGTCAGGTTTGCCAAGACATGTAAGAACAAGAACAAAAATACAGATGAGACAGAGCTGTTTTGGGTCACTCTGGCTACTCATCTATCTCTCTCTGGCTTCTGGCTGGATCTGTGTAACTCAACTAATCAATTTCCTTCCCTCCCACCTCGGCCAATCTTCCTTGCTTACCTGGCATGTAAGGCAGATACCTGGATAAGATTGGTAGGGGGAAGGTGGTAGGTTGATTGGGAACCCCTCGGTGATTCTGATCTCTGGGAGGGGTGTGGTGTTTCTGTGTTATGTTTTTACTGTATATATCTGTAAATATTTATAATATATTGTAAATATCTGCTTGTATATTGTGCAAAGATGTAAATATAAAGCTTCATTTATTAACTTTCAGACAGCTGAGTCTAGCCTGGGTTATTTCAGAAGTGTGGAGGAGGTTGACAGCTGATGAACCATCACAGTAATGAATTATTTTGTTCTTTAGTCTATAAAGACAATTGTGTTGCTTACAGATCTCTGCTTATTTTCAGCCCATAATGACTGCTGGGTTTTGTTGTAACTCTGCTACCACTAAATTCAACACGAGTTTTATACCTATCTCTACAAGTAAGCATATTTAAAGAAATATTTCAATTTTGGTGTATCTCCATGATCATCTCCTAAATCNATTTTGGTGTATCTCCATGATCATCTCCTAAATCCTTAATCACAAGAAGATATGAAAACTTAAAAAAGAATTGTATGGAAAAAAAAAAAAAAGAATTGTAAAAGCATGAGAAGTCAAATGTTTATAGCCATAATTTTCAAACTTAACGGTAAAAGAAAACCCTCTGCTTAGAAATTTTGAGCACCTAGATGTAATTTTTTTTTTTAACATCACTATGGCTTTATAAGGCTTTTTTTAAAGTTTGAAATCAAAATATTTTTTTTCTTGAAGCATGAAAAAATGTTTCTAGTCTACATAGCTTACCCACCCAATATTTTAAAATTATTGTTAAATGTATTAATTCCTTGATATTAGCAATCCTTTTCCAATGCCAATATTTCAGCAACACAATATGTTAGAAATATTGCCTAGAGATAGTCCTTTGTGCTTTTAACATAAATTACCCTGAAGGTGTTTCTGTGTTCTAAGACAAGAATTTCAGAGGCAAAGCTGCCATGTCTCTCTACTGTTTGAAATTAACATGAGAAAAACTCACACACTATTTTCATGAAGTATATGGAGAGAAATATAAAAGCAGGAATGCAAGCATGTTCACAAGGACCAACGCTGAAGTTTGTTATTCTCAGTTCCTTAAATTGTATCACTTAACCAAACATGTGGTAATATTCTCCCACAGCACTTCTGAAATATCTAGCCATGTGGAGACAGCTGTTTTGAAAATACAATATTAGGTTGATTTTTAATGTCAGCACTTGAGTTTCTTGAGATTTTCCTTATGAAAATATCAGCTGGGTTCTGTTAAATTGCTGATGTTAATTGTATTTCACATGAGCCTAGAAAGAAAAGATAGACTTTGAGAACCAACTTCTGCAAAGGCTGTACAGTGAATAGAACTTCAGAAATATCCAGAACAACCAAACCCTGTAAAACTTATGGGTTATAGTTTCTGTCTATTTTGTTTGGCTTCCCACAAAACCATATATGGAAAAGAAAATAATTATTAATATAAACATGTATAGGAATCCATTCCTTTAATGAAATAAACCTGTCATGAAACAAAAATTACATCTGTCATTGCAAACAAAGCTGCCATTCACTTCTGGTATATGGCTCAGTCTTCAGTCTGCTTGTCTGCCCAACTGATGAGTGGAGTTATTCTTCTGGTGGAGTTATTCTGCAGGAGTTGTTGTTTCTCAAGTTCTTCTTGGCAGGCATTGTTCAGGTCTTTTTATAGAGATGTTTTGTAGCTTAGATTGATGTTCAGGTGCAGCTCCACAAGGAATCTTCCTGTACATTCTCGTGCATTTACAGGGGTAAGGCAGTGGCATAGGGGAGGGCCTCCACTCTCCCCCTGCATGGCTTACCTGTCCAAATACACATATTCTATAAGCTTTTTCTCTTCGGGGTAGCTGATATAAGGTGGACACATTCTGGGCATTCAAGCCAGGCTGAGTCCGGGAAGGTAACAAAGGCAATCTATATCTTTGTTGATTTAACAAATGGGAGAGACAACTTCAGCTCTCAACATCTCAGCAGAATGTGTGTGATACTGGAAGAATATTATCAGCCAAACTTGGTTATGAAACAAAGATGCAGAAAATAGTTCTCATATAATTCCTTTGAGTTTTAACCCCTCAAAGAAGTGGCCTTCACACTAACTTGTAATTAGTATTTCAAATGTACTTACCTGTCTAAAAATACTTCAGGTTTTGCTTATGTGACTTTCAAAGGGAGTTGAACATAATGTGCCAACTATTTGTAGGAATGCCTAGCCTTTTTTAAAGGCATTTTTTAAGTGATTTTTTTAAAAGACATTTTCAAACAATTCAGTACTTGCCACTAAATCTTTTCAAACATACATGCAGGTATCCCTATGAAGTATTCTACCTTGGGACTAAGTTGACTGATTCAGGAAATATGTGGTATCTCTGGCTCTTATGACTATGTTCAAAGTTATTTTGATAAAACCGTTTACAGTTTTTTTTTTGTTTTTTTTTTTTAATACAGATCAAAAATCATCTGTTAAATTCAGTCTATTTTAATCATAAAAAAACATGCTACACACTTAGATTCTCAGTCTTTAATCCTCCATTCCCTATGCAGCATCCAAGTGGAGTCTCTCAATCTGCAGTTCTGAGACATAATCCCACACAATTATAGAATTAAATCCTGTGGTAAACCTACCACAGGAGGGTAAAAAGGATTATACTGTTGCAGTTTAACAAAGATTTAGAGAATATGTCACTTTAAAGCTTGCTGAGTTTTGACATGAATAGTTAATTGCAATCTAAATGTGTTACTTGTCTAAGTATTAATTATCTACTGAGAAGAAAAAAGAAGGAAAAAAAAAAGAAAAAGAAAAAAAATTTAAGAGTTATCCTCCAAGAATAACCTAAATCTTATACTAAGATCATTTGTAAGTAAATTTGAAACACTGGGCACAGGGAGCTAAAGACACATTAATGAATAAATGAATTTGCACATTTTACACTTGCATACAGCTTGAAAAATTTACCTTTGCTTTTCTTGACCTGAACATCCAAGATCTAATGGCTGCTTTAGCACTAACATCTGCTTGTAACTGGAAAAAGTGCTGAGTACCTCCATCGCCTGCACAGTGTGCTTTAATGTTTACAAGAAAACTATATGCATGGTACAAAATCTGCAAACTGCGAATATGCCAAATATTTTTTAGCTAAACACCATGTTTAAAATAACACTAAGATACAGAATAAAGTTAAAATAGGTTGAAGCTGTTACAGGTTTAATGACTAATTGTAAATAAAAGCTTTCCAGAGAATTACAGAGAGTCCAGGCAGATGGACATCTCCAAGGGAGTAAACATAACATAAGCCATATCTTTATTCCATTCCATTGGTCTGCAAAATTCCTATATAATCTGAAGTGCAGATTATTCTTTCCTCTTTTTGCTTCTTTCCCCCATTTTCTCCTTCTGGTTTGGCTTGTACTGCTCACCTTGTCTGGGTTGTTGTAAGAACAGTGGTGGAGATGGGAGAGAGAAAATATTCTATTATCTGGGTTTTGTCCAGGAAGCTGAATTTGTCCAGGAGGGTGTCCAGGGAGGTCTTGGCTATTGTTGGGTTATATGTATGTACATGCATATGTTTATTAACTTTTATGTTTAATTAATTAATGTAATTAATGCATATAATATATTACATTAATGTAATGTAATACATATAATCAATTAATTATAAGTAATTAATCTACTTTTCACCATGACAGTAGTGATACCTTGAACTGGGTTGCCCAGGGTTGGGGCCACATCCCTGGAAGTGTTTAAGGCCAATCTGGATGAGGCTCTGGCCAGCCTGATCTAGGGTAGGGTGTCTCTGCCTATGGTAGGGGGGTTGGAACTAGATGATCCTTGTGGTCCTTTCCAACCCTGACTGATTCCATGATTCTACTTTCGTAAATAATAATTTCATTTAACTTCTAATAGCAGGTGTTGCTATTTACTCCTTCTGAAGTAAATCTCAAACCTGTTGTAGTGCCAAACCATCACAGAAGCAAAGTGTGCCTTAAAATTGTAGTAGAAAACAGATTAGTGGATGAGAAAAGGAAAAAAATCACAGTTTTTCAGACATTTCCATATTCTTGAGTTATTTTTCATCCCCTCTTTCCCCTCCTTTTCATTTCTTCTACTTCATGTATTTATAATTTTAAGCCTATTATGTGTTCTTTTGTCTCAATGTTATTTTCCATTTTCCTCTTTCATGAATATGCATACTGACTTTCTTATGGGTTCTGCCTGCAGTGTCAGGACCATTTCCTAGAGTTTCAGTTAAGAGGTTTTCACAGTCAGTTACTCATCTTTCTTCTATGTACTTCTTTTTCAATATTGTTTTTCAAATCTTTTCTCTGTCAAAAATCTTATTTCCTCCATCCTCCATGGATGAGTATGCGCTGGTTTGACATTAGTTGGAGTATTTTAATGAGAGAAATTAGATCATCATTTGTGAAAATAAAATAATGATGAAGTCTGTATCATTCATTGGTTTGCTGAAAAGGATAAAAAGCCAAAACTTAAACAATTTGTATCACTCTGTTCTGTGACAGTGCTTCTATTCACTTCCTCTTCACTCCACTCTAACCTCTCCACCAACAAATAACAACAGAAACTTTCTGGTTGTTTTTGTTTGCCTGTCTGGGAAATTAGAGGGAGAAAGAGAGGGCAGCTTTGAGCCCACTCTGGGCAGTTTTCTTTGTCCAGGAGAGAATTTGGATTTCTGTATTATTTCTAATTTGTATATAATTGTAAATACTTGTAAATATATTGTGTATATGTATGCCTGTAAATTTTGCTTTGCTGTAAATATAGCTTCATCTTACTTCCAAGACATCTGAGCTGGTGTGGTAAATTTCAATAGCGGTGCGGGAGGAGAAAGTTTCTAACCCACTACAGAGGATTTCTGAACTATTTCACCACTCCTATACACAAAATCTATCTCTTTACATATTACGGCTAAAGGGATGCTATTCATTCACATCATCTCTCTCTTTTTCAGATTACCTTCATGATACTTCATGTTTGTTGAAAAATGCCATCCATTGCCTCAACCAATGCCATCCAGTCACTGGATGGATGCATTGTAATAACCTTCTGTGTCAGTGCTCTTACTTTCAAATTAGCATAATTCCTTTATTTTGCCCCATAATGTCCCTCTTTCCTCCTAAATCTCACTTTGGCACTAATGTCCACACTCCATCCCTTTCTTCCAATAATTTCTCCTGTATCTCAAGTTCTATCTTCTACTCCTCATTTAAACAGTGATATTTTTTATCCTCTTGGTTTCTATATCTCTCACTCTCCTTCAATCCTCTGCAAGCTACTTTTAACTCTTCTCACAGTGAAATTACTCTAACTAATGACATTTTACAGAGCTACAGTACATAATTTAGGGGCAACATTAATAATGCATGGGAAAGGAGGAGGGGAATTAAGAGACGCAGGAAAAAGTAAGTTTTCAAAAGAGAAGCACAAGATACAAATACATTTTTCCTTATTATCTGCTCTCCAGAGAAAAAAGATTCATATTACAAGAGCAATATATAAACAGGGAAGCAAGATGAAATCTGATGCTCAATAAATGAAGGACTGACAAGTGGAAAGAGGTTCATAAAATGAATCAGTATAAAGTTACAGAGGAGGATTCTAGACAAAACTAAGCAGACTTTTCTTTACTAGAGCTTGAAAAGAATAAAGAGTAACTAACAGCCTCAAAAAGAGGTCATACTTTCATAATACTTAAGAGATCATTATGCACTTTGAATACTTCCTATTCAATACTTCTCTCATATATCACACATATACTCAAATTGACAGCAAAAATAGTTTGTTCTTTCATCAGCACAAACTGAAGCAGCTTGATTTAGAATGCAGTGTTTCTGGTAGTATTTCAAATATTTGAAAGTTCTGTGTAATTCTGCTCAAGTTCTGCTTCTACTAGGGCATAAAGAAATGCAGTCAGTACAGACTGTTTTCTATAGCACAGGGAGCATAAAGCAGAACTGCCCAAATACTTTCCAGAAAACTGGATCACACTCAAAATTTTCTATGGAAAATTAAGAGAATAAGCTTTCTGTAAGCCTGCTTTTCGGGCTTCTGCAGCCCAGCCGTCAGGGCCGAACAACCCTTGGCAAACAGCCAAGCTCTGCTGCACCTCCAGATTCTCCATCATGGGTGCAGCTGCTCCCTGCGCTGCCCAACTCCTGGCCACACTGGATTCAGCTTTTGTCAGTTTTCAGCTGCCACCCAAATGTGCAGCCACTAGCATCCTGCTTTTCTGGGATTTTTGCCCATCTGCACACCGGCTCCAGGGTCGGGCACAGTTGATGCAGGCCAGACCCTCTCGACACACCAGCATGGCAGCAGGCACATGCTGTGGTGCTGTTGATCACATTTCAGTTACTGATCGCTGTCTCGGGTGTCATCCTTTTGGGACCAGCCGCCATCCAGCCGTGCGGCCACTCACATGCCACTTTTTCAGGATTTTCCCTAATTCGCACACTAATTCAGCATCAGGAGCTGCCTATGCGAGATAGGACCCTTCCAACTCACTGGCACAGCAGCAGCCACATGCCGCAACACCGCTGACTACATTTCCAGCACTGGACCCCATCTCAGGTTTATCCTACCAGGACCAGCCACTGCCAACCCCACGCCACTAGTGCTGACACCAGCAACACTGCAAACACAGGCTGTTCCACTGGCTGTGCCTGGAGTCTATTCACAAAGTCCCTATGTGGAGCAGGACTTTGCCTCATTGCTGAGGGCAGCCACGTGCATTTTGCCAACAGCCACACAGACTGTGCAAGTCTAGGCTGATCCAAACATGGGACCACGAGGTGCCAGCCCGACTGGGCAGCTCACGCCTACACCCACTGATGACTACGGGAGACGGGAGAACTGCAAGTCTGACATCATTGAAGCCTCTTCCTGTGTTCAGCGATACAGACAGCAGCAAAGAGGAGATTTCTTCCCACAGAGGACAGTCTGTCCTGTGATACGATAGGAGTCCACCACTGGTAGTTGTGGCCAAAGGACTACTACTGTCAAAAAGATTCACCCATACACAGAGGAACAGCTGAGAACCTTCCAGGGAATTTTTCCCACAAACCAGGCAAATCCCCCATGGACTTTGTATTCAGAGTATCAGCCTCTGGGAGGCGATCATATCTGCTTCAGTCCTGAGGAAGCCAATGCATACTGGTGGCACAATGTGTTCTTAGATTCTGGGCCTGATAGGAATTACTCCCTAACTGCAAGGGTAGCTTACTGGGCTGGATAGAAAGAGACGGCTGAAAGAGGAGAACCCGCCATAGTCTGGGTGAAAGACTCTACCGAACTCTCCACAGCAATCTGACAGCTGGCTTGTGTCCAAGCCATGCATGATAAAGGACTTTATGCTTGTCCTATGGATGCCCCAATCAAGCCAAAGAGGCTGAAAGACCTCATTCAAGGCCTCCCAGCAGTCTTCAAAGAACACATACTTTCCTTAATGACTGAGATTCAACAGGTGATCAAGCGAAATCAGAGCTCAAATAATCCTCATGAACATGTCATGACTTGAAAAGAACTGGGCAGAACACTATCGAACTATGGACAAATCATGGAGTTTGGAGATCAGAGACCTTCCAGGGGGAAACAACATGCTGACACTCCTACAGCCAGCCTCACCAAGAAATGGGAAGTGCGCCAAAGGCATCTCCGCAAGCAAGCCCACACAGCAGCCCATGCAGCAATCCACCAAGCAGCCCACACAGCAGCCCACACCAGACCAAATGTCATTCCGTAAGGATCCAGGAATGTGACCTAAGATGGAAGCAAGATTCACAGCCTAGGAACTGATTCCAGGAAGCTCTATCATTAGACACACCAAAGCACCTATTAGAGTGCATGGAGAAAGGGCAAATCAAATCCGTGTTGCTCAAAGCTTGGAAAAAGCGTGGGGAATGGTGAAGAAGCCATAGTGGCAGTAGTGAGGGCAGTAGAAGTCCCCCTGCAACAGATCCACCTGCTGCTGTGGATAATCCTTTCACCCCTCATCATAAGAGATCTAAGGATCATCCAAAAAAATAGACAAGGCAATGGTAGCCTCAGACGACTCTCATCACTTTGTGTACACTTTACAGTGGTCTGATAACCATGAGTCTTTTGTCTTCTTTCCTACAGGACGGATCTGAGCTTCTGTTAAGGTCCTCATTGATACTGATGCACAACTGACTGTGTTAAATGTACAGCAGGCAAAAAATTTGGGAATCCAGCCATCCCACAGAAAGATTAATATTAGTAGTATAGCAGGTATACCTAGTGTTTGTCATCTGGCTAAGGCAAAGCTATGTCTCCCTGGTGATAAACGTTTGCACCATTGTGGACCTTGCCAGCAAGGTCCCTGTTCCCTACCCAGGAAACATATTAAGATTTGATGTCCTGGCTAGCAAAAGGTAGTACCTTACCAATAGCACCGTATGGTCTTTTGGGTTCTATGGAGTGGGGGCAAAGGGGGCAAGAAATATTTGTATTAATGCTTTGCATATTGCTCCAGCCCTACCCAAATCTAGTCTGAGCTGTGTGAACCAGTATCCCTTACCAGACAAGGTGTCTCTAAAGTAATTGCAGATCTGGAGCAAAGGCAGATCATCAGCAGGACACAATCATCATACAACTCTCCAGTTTGGCCAGTGTGGAAACCAGACAATCAGTGGTGATTGATGATTGATTACAGGCAGTTAAATAGCAATACAGGTCCTCTTGCAGCAGCAATCCCAAGCCTAGCATCCATGTTGACAGCCATTCAAGCTGCATCCCACTCATGGATGACTGTCATGGATATCAAAGATATGTTCTTCATGCTCCCATTGCGAGAGGAGGACAAGGCCCAAATTACTTTCAAGTGGCAAGGTGTCCAATTCACATTTAATGGCCTTCCAGAAGGCTACAAACATTTGGGCATAATTGTACACCATAATCTAACAGCTTTACTTGACACTGTCACAGTCACTCAGGATGTTGTTGTTTACCAGTACATTGATGAAGTTTTGGTTGGAGGAAGCGAAAAAGAACAGGTGAGATCACCAGCTGCAACCATGAGGGAGTTGCTAACCAAAGAGGAGCTACAGATTCCACTAGATAAGTTTCAAGGCCCAAGCCAGGAAGTCAAATTTATAGGTTCCTGGTGGGTGGCAGGTGCAATAGCAGTGCCAGAAGATACTCTGGAATCCATTGGGAAGGGGCAAATTCCTACCAACAAGAAGGAATTACAAAAGCTACTTGGTACCTTGAGCTATTGGAGAAAGCACATTCCAGGCTTCTCTGTGATAGCACGTCCCTTGTATGACCTGCAGAAAAAGTGCAAAGTCTGGAACTGGACACCAAGGCAGACTGAAAGCCTGAGCATCCTAAAGGATGAGCTCCAAGCTTTCCAGAAGCTGGGCCCTCTGCACCCAAGGATGTCCTCAGGTCCAAATAGGGCTTTTCCAAGCACGCTTCATATTGTGGAATATTCCAAAGGGGACCTGAAGACCCAAACAGAGCCCTTCTGTTCTCCTCCACAGCTTTTAAGAAAGCCAAGCAGAGGTAGTCAGAATGGGAGATATTACTTCTTTCCCTTACCTGAGCTGTCAAAGAAGCAGAGAAATTTTGTACTACACAAGATATTGTGGTACAGGGCCCTTTCCCCCGCTAAAGGCAATCCTAAAGACAACTCCCCCACCTGAGGGTGTAGCCCAGAAGACTACTGTGAGGAAATGGTATGCCTATTTGGCAGGGATTAGACAGCTTATGCCATTAAGAGAAGGCCCAATCAAAGTGTCCAAACTGCAACAGCCAGTGAATCCAGACATAGCTCTGCTAGGCCAACACTACAGACCCTCTCCAATACAGGTAGCATCTGAGGTCATGTATTGGTTTAAAACCAAGCCCAAAAGCCCAAATAAAGACTCAAAATGATTTGGAAGTGAAAAGGGGTATAAAACTTTTAAATAATAAATAACAGGGAAAAAGGGGTTTTTGGTCTTTACAGGAGGCAGGAGGCAGGGGAAACAAACAAGAATGCAACGGTGTGGAAGCGAGGGAAGGGATATATATACAGGGATATACAGAAAACCCAGGAGAAGGGGAAAAGGGAAAAGATACCGCTGTGGCAGGGGGGCTTTCAGTCCGAAAAATGCGATCCCTCAGCTTGGTGGGGCTGAAGGAAAAGAAGCAGGTTGCACCAACAGTTCTTAAGTGCAGATTAGCAGTTCCCGATCTCCACGCGGTGGGTTGCTGAGCACGTGGATGGGAAGCGGGGAGCAGCAGGCACAGCCTCCAGCAGCATGGTGGTGAGAAGGGAGAGAGGAGGAGAAGAGAGAGAGGGGGGCTGGGTTCCAACCCTTTATAGTCCAAAATCCTAACAGGAAGTGGGAGTGTCTAACCATGATACCTGGGAGAAAAGCATCAAACCACCCCTTGTGGGGAGGGACCTACCTGGGTAGGGGCCAAACCATCTCTTGGAAAGAGGCAGGGGGTCCCAGGTGGGCTTAACCCTTTACAG
>VWZI01001796.1:0-11297 GCA_013396835.1 Psilopogon haemacephalus | reverse complement strand
GCTGAAGGAAAAGAAGCAGGTTGCACCAACAGTTCTTAAGTGCAGATTAGCAGTTCCCGATCTCCACGCGGTGGGTTGCTGAGCACGTGGATGGGAAGCGGGGAGCAGCAGGCACAGCCTCCAGCAGCATGGTGGTGAGAAGGGAGAGAGGAGGAGAAGAGAGAGAGGGGGGCTGGGTTCCAACCCTTTATAGTCCAAAATCCTAACAGGAAGTGGGAGTGTCTAACCATGATACCTGGGAGAAAAGCATCAAACCACCCCTTGTGGGGAGGGACCTACCTGGGTAGGGGCCAAACCATCTCTTGGAAAGAGGCAGGGGGTCCCAGGTGGGCTTAACCCTTTACAGGTCACCACAGACTCTGACACTGAGGGCATGTTGTTCCTGATGCATCCTCCTGTTGGGTAGGATCGCAGTGGCACTACAAGGATGCATCAATGCAGATTGGTACTGGTAGGACTGTTACCGAGGAGGGTGAAGGTAGTGCCCAAGTAGGAGAACTACGTGCACTAATGTTAGGTGCAGAAAATGGTGCCACAGCTGTCTACACCGATTCATATGCCACTTTCAAAGGAGCCACTGAACGGTTTACTCAGTGGGAGGCAAATCAGTGAGAGGTTGGCAATACTAAAGTTTGGCAAGCTATGGATTGGCAAAGTTTATTAGAGATAAGCTGGGCAAGACCTATCAAGGTGGGTTGGGTCAAAGGGCACTCCAAGCTAGATACTCCTGCTGCAAAATGGAATGAGCAGGTGGATGACTTAGCACGCATCCATGTGGTGAACAATGAAGGGAAAGTGTGGAGAGATTTCTGAGAAGAAATAGCCTGGTAGTTGTGAACAACCCAATGCCAGGAAGATGTGGGAAAGAAAAGCACAGCGGAACGCATATGAAGTGAAAGTGCAGCTGGAAAGAATGGAAGGGAAACAGAGATACAGACTGGGACGGTTCCTGCTTCTGAAAAAGTTACCCAGAAGTTTCTAGATAACTATGAGGTCATTGTTGTTGTTATGTAAACCAATTATTGTCTTCCACATATGATCCTCTGCGCCAATTGCTTTGTAGTATCCGCAGGCACCCCCCGCTTGCTGGCTATAAAATAAAGAGCTGTAGAATCACTAATAAACAGGGCAATTGCATAAATCATGTTGATTGGAGACTTGGTCACAGGGTGCAACTCCCGACAGGAAAGATTAGGAGAGGCTGGCAGAGTGGATCCACATCAAAAGGAGTCACTCAGGCAAGGCAGATCTCTTCTATGAGTATAGGTCTCATGGATGGCCAGTTTCCATGGCAACATTTGAAACTATTATTTCAGCCTGTCCACAATGTAGGGTCTGGCTGAAGGCCAATCACCCAAACCTAGCACCATATCCCTGAGTACAAAAGTCTATGGAGTACCGGGCAGGTTGATTATGTTGGCCCCCTCAAATCATCACATGGGAAAAGGTACATATTGGTTGGAGTGGAAGTGGTTTCAGGTTTAACCATGGCCACAACCACCAGTACTGCCACTGGAGCTCAAACTGTTGAGGCTCTAAAACATTGGTTCAGTGTTTTGCCAATGTCTCAATGCATTCAGAGTGACAATGGGTCACATTTCACTGCAGTCTTAGTACAAGACTGGGGCAAGGGTGAAGGGGTCAAATGGGTGTTCCATACCCCATATTATCTGCAAGCAAATGGCATAGTAGAAAATTTCAATAATGGGGAGGGGAATGTTCCTAAACCACCAAAATGCAGCATCCTTTTCTCTTACATTGCAGTTACATGCTGCAATACATTAAGAGAATCTGCATTACAACATAATGAACATATCCTTATCTAGGACAAGGTTTGCAAAAAACTTCACGGCTCTGAAAAACACTTCAAAGACAGCAAATCTGAATTTTAAAAACACTGGATTGTCTTACCTTCCAAGGACAATCACATGCTAGAGAAAGGAGAAAACTATTTTCTGATATCTTCTTAGTTCCTTCACATTATAGCAGTTGACTCAGATCTTGCCTTCAACCATGCTAAACTTCAGTGAAGCAGCTCTCTTCCAAAAATATACAGCAGACCTAAGCTGTCCAATACCTCTTTTGTTAGAATTATAGACAAGTTGACAAACCAAATCACCTTCTATGACAAAGTAACTCCTTTGGCATATGCAGGTAGAACAGTTTATATTGTTTCCCTGGACTTCTCCAAGGTTTTTGACATGGTATCCCACAACATCCTCCTAGAGAAACAGAGATATGATGGCCTGGATAGAGGAGCTGTGCAGTGAATGGGGAACTTCTTGACTTGCCTTGCTCAGAGGATGGTAGTAAATAGTTTCTTTCTCAACCTGGCAGCCAGTCACAAGTGTGGTTGCCCAGGGATTGATATTGGGACCATATGACCATTGTATGAGGAAAGGCTGAAGGAACTGTCTTTCTTCAAACTTAAGAAGATAAGGCTTAGGGAAGATATTATTACCATGTACCAGCACATAAAGAGTTGCTACCAGGAGAGTGGAGGCTCCCTTTCTACAGTTAGTCACATGGAAATGTCAAGGAGCAATGGGTACAAGTTACTCTTGTGGAGACTCCAGAAGAAAATTTTTCACCATGAGAACAGTTAGACATTGTAATAATATCCCAAAGGAACTAGTGGATTTCCATACATTGGGCAGGCTTAAGATAGCTTGACAAGTTGCTGGGGCATCCGGTTCAAACTATACTATTACCTAGAAAGTTTGAATCAGATGACCATTGGGGTCCCTTCCACCTTTCATTATATGTTCTGTGGTTCTGTGAACTTGCTGCCATATGACTTCAGCAGAAGCAATCTAAACTCTCCTAGAAGCCCAAACTACTTTATTCTATGTAATATCCACCTGCTAAGGCAAAACTGGTCTTCAGTTGCTGTGTGAAACTCCATAGCACAACCAAGACAAGTTCACTTGGAACCAAGTATTTTAGTCAGAGCTTCCCTAGCACATCTAGAGAAGCCAGAGTACACAAAAATAAACTCACACAGAGTATCATGGGTTTTGTGACGAAAATTTATAAGCAGTTTCAGACAATCAAATAGGTCAGGTGGACCTTTGCTGGATTAACAATTTAACAAGGCAGAAAAAGAACATATCTTTCTGCAGCTGAACATTAGCTATGAGCACTCCCACAATTCCCCTAAACTGCACATTAAACACACTAATGAGAGAAACAATAGATACAACAGAAGTTCAAAACCCCACCCCCTGGAGCAGAACAGGGACATGAAAGCTGTTTCTGTGATAGTCACTGGATTGCTAGGCACATGTTCCCTGCAACATTCCAGAAAAAAGAAAATGTGTTGCTTTCTTTTCCACCATGCCTGCCATGCACAAGCACTGGGAGAATTTGAAGGGGGAGTTAACAGCAATATCCTGCCTCTAGCCTGGAGTAGCCACTGAATCACATTTAGGCAATAAATCCTCTGTGCTGGGTTTGGCTAAGCTGGAGTTAATTCTCCCCAGAGCATCATTCTAATGATGTGTTTTCCAGTGCTGTAGCTGGGTGTTGATAATCCAGTTTTGGCTACTGCTGAACTGGGCATCCAGGATATACTTTTCTAACATCGTCTTAGTACAAGAGTGCACCTATGGATGGGCAAGATTTTGGAAAGTGACACAGCTGGCCCAAATCGACCAAAGGGACATTCAATGGCATATGATGTCAGATAAGATACATAAGTGAAAGAAGGAAGTGGGGGGACATTTGTTAATGGCATCTCTCTTCCTCTATGCATATTAGACCCCTGCTTCCTGGGAATGACTAAAATGTTGTCTGTTGATGGAAAGTGTAAAATAACATCTTTGTTTGCTTTTTCTTCTTGTGCAGCCTTTACTTTTTCTTTGCATTATTAAATTTGCTTCTATCTTATTACAGGCTCTTTGTTACACTTTCGCCTCTACCCTGTCCATTTAAGAAGGGGAGTGACAGAGTAGCTTTCATGGGTATTTGGCCGTCAACCAAAGCACCACATCCTCCTATAAGGCACAGATATTGTTACAACCTCACTAGATTCCACACTAAGCACCAAGCACTCAGGTACTTTTTATTGTTGTTGTTTATTTTCTAATGGTTTGGTGTGAATTCATTAGTTAACCCAGTAAACTTGCTAGCGAATATTTTAATAGCGTTAATATGCTGTAAATATAAATTGAGTCTACAGAGTGTTTTCTGGAGAACTACCTCAATGTTTGAATGATTTGTGATGCAGGTTTTGTTTTGCCATCGGTGCCCTTCCTCTAATTCAGGCAGGTGGCTTTCCAGTAATAACCACATCCTTATCACAAGTCATCAGTGAAGACAATTTCACACAGGCAGAGAAGGTTAAATATTTTTAAAATGGAAACAAAATGAATTTTTAAAATCTTGAAAATAGGTTTAGATTCAGAAAGCACTTTACTATCCATGGGCAGTTCACTCTAAGAACAAACGCTCTTAAGTTATTCTGACTTCTCTTTTATCTGTTCAGAGAATTCTCTGTCTGCTCTCCCACACAGTCTGTATAATTTAAGGTGATTCACTGTAGAGAAAAGTTCACCTTCCATTAAAATGTTTTCTTTAGTAAGCACTCTTCTGGAAGTGCTGTAGTGTAAACATGAGTGGCTACGAATTCTAACATTTATTCAAATAGTGCTGATAAATTTTTCAATACCTCAGTGAAAGCAATTCACAGCTCAATCATTCAGGCCATTTTAAGTGCTGCACAGGACAATTCCACTACATCTTCCATTAATATTTAATTGCCTGTTTTATTCTGTTTACCTTTTTGGTTAATATATAATTTAAAGCCCTTCTACTAAAAAGGTGGGGTGGGGGAGGAAAGGAACGACGGTTAGCCTGCTTTTAACAAATCTCTGGTGAGAGCTGTTTCTTCATTTAAAGTTCATTTCAAAGTACTTTTCTTTAATATCAGTGACAAAATCCCCAGGTATTAAAGCAAAACTTGGAAGCAACTCTTGCATAAGAGACCTGAAATTAACTTAAGATTTGAGTGACACTGATTTCTGACTGGCAGCCTTTGACAAAGTACCCTAGCAGTTTGAAATGATACCACATCAACCAACCATTGGAAGGAACTACACAATAATATGACAAAATGACTCCTGTTGCACAGAAGTTGTTCCATAGATTACGCTGTATTTTTTGGTGAAGAGGGATTACAAAATACAATGAAAATACTTTGTTTACTTTTTTAAAAATGGAAAATATTTACAGATGGATATATTACATCACACTGTTTCAGAAAAAAAATAAACAACTTTTAGATTAATAGACCTGAAAATATCTGGGTACTGTAAACTGGACATGCAAGCAGCAATCACATAACAATATTGCACTTGTTTTTCAGTGTCATTGGGGTATCACAGTTTATTACAACCAAGAATCCTATAGAAAAAAAATTGTCTTGCATTAACACAACACACTCTCTCACACACACACAGGTGGGAGGGAAACTGACACATGAAAATAAAAATTAAAAAATAAATCTAAGAGCTATAAATGAGATAATAAGATGCACAATTACAGAAAAGCATAGCAGCCCACCCTCAGCTCACCCAGCAGAAAAGACCAACACCTCAAAACCCAGAAACCAAGAACAGGAAGCCTCTCATGTTACAATCTGACCTTCAAACCCCACGATACTTTGCTACACCAATCACTCTTCTTTTGAATCTGGCATGTAGTGTCACAGGAGCTGCAAACTCTGCAAGCAGCTTGTAGTGGAAGACCCTCTTCTTGCCCCTTTGCCTTGGTGGTTTCTCTGAGTTTCTAAATGGCACTGTTTGACTCTGCTTTGGGAAAGGGGAGCAGATCTCAAAATTCTATGGCAGAGACCAGGCCAGAGATGTGACAAGGGGGGTGGGATTGGAAAATTTGGAGCAAATGATCCTTGAGGTGCCTTCCAACCTGGTAGTCTATGATTCTGTGACATCAAATTCAACTCAACTCATGATAGGTTGATTTATTAATAGCTGTAATAGAGCTGCTTTTGAGTTTGGAAAAAAAAATAATAGTAGCCTTACTTAGGCTTCATTTATTCTTTTAGTAATAACCTGCAAAACTAGTTGTGCTTATGTATTGATATGAGATTTTTGTTTGGAAATATTCAGAGGTCATATGTTTGATATTGCACTTTACATAGTCTTTCTAATATCAAAACCAGATTAGGAGTCACAATCTAAGGTCTCTATCACTTTTATTATTTCCTGCTCTTACATAAGATTTGTGGTGTGTGTAACTCCAGATATGCTTTGATAGGTGCCTTGGTGTTACACAAGGAACTTTGCATGAGCCCAGTTGAAAAGATACCAATTGATTTGAGAAATGAAGAATTTATTGTATTGCTCACCATATCTGTGATCTTTTTAGTCTATATTAACTTAACAAACATATTATATGAAAATAGTATATAATATTTATTTATTCATACTTGTGTGTATGAGACAGACAAATAGAAGTAGATAGTCTCAGAAGCGTATATCTATATGTAGAGTAGTATGTATATTTATACACACATGCATACAAACATACATATATATATATATATATGTATTACTGTAATTATGTGATTCTGTAATGTGCCCATACATATGCAAGCACACACTCTTTCTTCTAAACAGAGACCTAGTCTTCAAAGGAATTTACTTTCATGGTTTTACAGGAATATTAAATCCTAGATATTACTGTACATGCTCTGAGTTTCACTTAGATTTGTCTTTCAAAATCTGATTACCTGGGCCAGCAAAGATATTGTGTGTTCTTTCCTTGCAGAATGCTTATATTCTTTTCAGCAAAGACACACCATGTCATCTCACTGCCAATGCTTACCAAATGCTTACCAAATATAGTATACAATGTGAGAAAAGATAAAGCCATGGATCATAGTGTATTTTCTAGTGATGTAATAAAGTAAGATTGTTAGTATGTTTTCATGTATTTTACCTCCATCTGTATGTAAGTTGAATCAGTGTCAGAGAACGTGGGCAATAAAAGATGAGCGACAGAATCCTGACCTATTCAAATGTTGAAGAGTCTTTGGAAAGTAAGCAAGTAATTAATTAAAACTTAAAAATCAAATGCCTTATTTTTTTTGTCTCATTCACGTAATTTTCTTTTCCAATCACTCAGGGTAGGTGTACATATCATGATACTATATAATGGCAGTAGATCTAGATGAGATACTATAAAACAGGTTCATTAAAGGAGCATTTTGTCTGTGTCAAATGCACCTTGCTTTTCAGAGTTAAGTGTAACAATAAAGACTAATATTCATATGCACAAGATCAGAATTTAATTTATGCAACATCCTGATAAAAGTGGGGAAATGTGAGCATACTATACAAGTTAGCAAGACTGCAACTACTGTATTAAAAACAAACAAACAAAACAAAAAATAGTATTGAGAGAAAAAAGGCAAACATGAATAGAGTAAACCATCAGATCCACAATCTTCAATCAGCAGACACAACTAGCACAATACATAAAACTGGATAATGTTTAGATTTGCTTCTGGCACGTGCTTGTCAATGCTGGGACCATACTAGGTATATTCAATGGCATTATCTGGGACATGACTACTTAGAGTTAAAATCTTTGGGCCACATAGTAAGACTACCTCTTCATAAGTGAAGTAGCTGAGAACAATTGGCATTTCTTTGAGCATTAACATCTGGCCAATGACAATATTGGCAGGAAATCTCTATGTTTAAATACCAGATCAAGAACAGGCAGCCAATGCAATCATGAGGAAGGTCACTTTGTATTTGAATCTTCAGACTTTATCATAGTCTAGAAAAATAACTTAAGTCTGACTGATGCTTGAAGGAAAATATCACAATTAAAAGCAAAACACTCACACACACATTGCCCCTTTCTTTGATTTTAGCACTAAATGTTTTCAATCCTCAGGACTTCCACACAGCAAAGCTTCAAGGATGTACAAGGTCACAAAACAGCAATATTGTCATTAACAATCACAGCCTTAAGGATGTGCTTCCTGTCTGTGTGTTAAATGTGCTGTGACATGTTTGCTAAGGGCCTCCTCCCACTGCTGCTGTTTCATATGACCACTAGGAAAACTGTAGTACCTACCTCTACTCCACATCTTCAGTCTGCATTGATCTTCTTGCACAGAATAAATATCAACTAGTCATGGTCTAATTTCTCCTGTCAGTCCACCTAAATAACTAGTGTTCTGCAACATCAAAGTTGTACAGTTTGAGATATAAGCCTATGCTGTCTGAAATCATATAAGTAATACTTAAGCTATAGAATCACCTGATGAAACAAACTATGTTTTTATTGGTGGCTTTGTTACAGCCTGCAAATATACAAGATCTTTTGTTGTTCTGCTATGCTTCCAATGCCAAACCAAATAGCCTGCCCTACACAGTAAATAGTTAGATCTTATTATTTTATTTATATTTAGACAGAGAGCAAAATGGATTTACAGTCTACTCACAGATATCAGTGACCTACTTTATCCAAGAAAGGCTAGTAGCATTCATCAAATAATCAGAGATAGTGTTTACGTGGTAAATCCATTTTCAGCCCAAAATTCTATTAATTCTCTCAGAGAAGTAGAGTTCTTCTAGTTTGGTTTAGGAATGTTTTTCTAAGTTAGTCTGAACACCAAATAAGTATGCATGGTATTGGTCTTCCTGCTGTCAAGATCTATGTACAAAAGGAAGCTAGGGGAAAATGTATTCTCTTGGTTTGGTGTTTCTCCATTTGTGGTCTATTACATGATCGAAATACTTTTGGCCATCATTTGATGATTTTCTGTTTGTTTATTTCCTGCATTGCACAGTAAATTGCTAAACACAGATATTTAGAAGTGGTTTCTAATCAATGTGTTTCATAATTAGTCAACTTCCTTTTTAAACTTTGCAGATCAATAGATAAATACAATCTATTTAATGTAATCCTCCTACTACTCTCTCATTCCTAAAAGCTGACCCCAAATGGGATGAATAATTATTTTTTAAATATCTGTGAAGTCTGTTGCAAGATTTTCATAATGTCTCTGATATTTTCAGTCTGCTGTCTCTAATTTTCATATCATTAGCAAACACAATTGCCACAGTTTTACTGGTAGATGCGCTGTACCAGTAAAAATGTCCTACTTTCATAACTGAAACTATGCTTTAATCAGTACCCAAGCAAAAAATACTATGCTTTAATCAGTACACAAGCAAAAATTCTTCATTTGTGTCACGTACTTGTAATTTATCAGAATTTCTATAGTCAGTTTCATGAGGGTACCTTTTTGTGGTACACAGTATAATGGAAATGCAGACAACACTCTAAGTTATAAAGTAATCACACTGTACCCATAGAAATCAAGGCATTGGTCCTATAGCACATAAAATCTGATTCCACATTGTCAGACGCTGAAAACAATCCTGATATTGCCAGGCTGCTCACAGAGGTCTGTCTGCTAACACTGCACCTTCTGCTCTGTTTTGCCCTAAGGATAAATAGGACACTACATTCATTCCACATAATAATTCAGAAGACAGCAAAACATTTGAAATTAAATCAGTCACAAATGTCAACAGAAGCCTGGATCTGCACGCCTTTTGTAGTATGCACTTGTGACAACATTGATTAAACATAAAAGAGAAATGTCGCTTTAAAATGTCACTAGAAAAGGCCCTGTACTTCAGCAGCTGACTCATCTTATGCAAATACATTACCTCCTTGAAACACAGGATGTTCATATTTGTCCTTCAGCCTTAGGACAGGATCACATTAGTAAGTTGAATGTAAATAGCAACAGACAGCAAAGCTTTTGAAGTCTCTTTGTATGAGTAGAGAGCTCCACAATGGTCAGGAATTAAGATTCACATTTTTTGTTTCTATATATGTGCCTGTGCACATCTTTTGAGATACTCTTACCTTATGTAACCATGATAAGCAATGCATTTCTGAAAGATGTTGATCAACTTTCCACTAGATCTTTCTGGAGAGACTCCATGCATGCTAGACACCTAACTCCATAAAGTCCTGGCAGCCAGTAAAAGGGAAAATAAAAAGACATACCAAAACCAAATCTTACTGCCACTACAGTACAAATTAAAATTCATTACTGAATCAAATTAAATAAAAGACTGGGCTTCTCTTATGAACAGTCTAATTTCTTTACAGGTAGACTTCACGTAAAGTCTGAAAAACTTAGAAGTATACAGAAATTTCAGAAAAAGGATGGGGTACAATTAATTTTTGAACTACATTGGGATACGGTTATGAAAAAGCACTGAGATGTCAATATATAGTAATTCAGAAAAATCGTTAATTCGTTTTTTTAAAACAGTGTCTAAAATATTATTTGCTATCAAAAGAGAGCTGATAATTCTCATTTTAAAAATAATTTCACAGACAGCTTAGAGCAAAACAATAGAAAAAGAGTTAGGGGGAAATTACAGGAAAATACTTTTGCTTTAGAGTCACAGGAAGAGAAAATTAGAAATAAACTGTTTACTAAGAAAATTAAGTTGAAAATTATTGATGCACTCTTGCTCTCTCCTCACTTCAGGATACATTTATTGTTTGAAACTGGACTTTTTAATTGCAAAAAGTGTTTTCTTTCAAGAAGGATTCTATGACACTTGAAAATGATAGAATGTTAGAGGTTGGTAGGGACCTCCAGAGGTCATCTAGTCCAACCCTTCTGCTAGGATAGGTCATGTAGGAGTGCATCTAGACAAGTCTTGAAAATCTCCGGAGAAGGAAAATCCACAGACTTTCTGGGCGGACTATTCCAGTGTTCCATCAGCCTTACATTAAAGAAGTTTTTCTCATGTTGAAGTGGAAATTCTCGGGTTCCATTTTCTATCCACTGTTCATTTGTCCTAACACAAGACACCACTGAAGAGAGAATAGGACCTTCTTTTTCACACCCACCCATCAGACATTTCTAAACATTAATAAGATCTCCTCTAATTCTTCTCTTTTCTGGTCTAAATAGCCCCAGCCTTTCTTTACATGACACGTGATCCTCTTAATCATCCTTGCAGTCCTCTGCTGGACTCCCTCTAGTATATCCCTGTCCCTCTTGACCTGGGGAGCCCAGAACTGGATACAGTATTCCAGATGTGATCTCACTAGTGCAGAGTCAAGGGGTAGGAAAACCTCCCTTGACCTACTCATTCCTCATTCCTTTTAATGCACCGTAGGATGCTGTTGGCTTTCTGGGCTATAAAGGCACACTGGTGTTGCAGTTAACTTGTTGTTCACCAGGTGTGTTGGTTTGAGCTAATTGGAGAATTTGTGTGAAA
>VWZI01001794.1:0-59866 GCA_013396835.1 Psilopogon haemacephalus | reverse complement strand
TTCTCCCTAGTCCTCCTTTTCTCACTGATATACCTGAAGAAACTCTTCTTGTTCCCCTTAATGTCCCTAGCCAGATTCAACTCCAGCTGTGCTTTAGCTTTCCTAACCTGATCTCTGCTTGCACAAACAACGTCTTAGTATTGGTCCCAGGTTACCTGTCCTTTCTTCCGCTCTCTGTTAGCTTTTTTTCTTGTGTCTAAGTGTGTCCAGGAGTTCTCCATTCATCCATGCAGGCCTCCTTGCATTCTTACCTGCCTTCCTCTTTTTTGGGATGCATTGCTCCTGGGCCTGAAGGAGGTGATCCTTGAGCAATGTCCAGCTTTCCTGGGCCCCCCCTTCCTTCCAGAGTTTTTTCCCATGGTACCCTCTTGAGCAGATTCCTGTAGAGATTGAAGTCTGCTCTTCTGAAATCCAGAGCAGTGAGTTTACTGTATAGCCTCCTTGATGCTTTGAGGATCTTAAACTCTACCATTTCATGTTCACTGCATCCTAGGCTACCCTTCAGCTTCACTTCACTGAAGTGCTTGATGTGTATGACATGTCTTGTCATGTGCATTATCTCTGGTCAGGCATTTAGTATTTGTCCAGTTGATTAAGAAGTGTCAAAAAGGAAGCAAAAAAAATCCCAAAGCAATGGGGTTTTTTTTTGTCTTCTCTATCACTAGAAATAATTTTCTATCTATCTGTTTGATTTTAATGAACCTGGAGTTGAAGAAACAGTCCCACAGTGTGATTAGTAACTTTCCGTTTGAACTTCAGCCTTCTTTGGTGTGTGAAATAAAGAATTGCATTTTATCTTAAAGACAGGTATATTACTTGCACATAACTAGTTTAATTTTAGCCTGATTTGCTGACAGATACTTGCCTCAGCTGTAGCTTGTGGCAGGGAGAGAACAAGCTGTACTTTACAGGCTGACCTTTTGAAAAGGTACAGCAAATAGTCATTTGAAGGAGGAGTGGCTGCTGTCTTAGAGATAGTCTAGAAAGAGCAAGGTTCCTGCCCTCCTGAACCAAACTGTTGCTTCTTGTTCTCTAAGGTGGCTGAAATTCGCTGTTAGCTTTCCTTTGCTTTAATTTCCCAGTCCTCTCCCTATGACAATGAACAACTTACACCAGATAGAAAAAAGGTTTTCTTTCTGGCCTAGGTAAGTTGAACTGGAACAAAGATGCAGGAGAAAAAGAAGTCTGAAATGTCCCCAGGAGAGATGTTTCACAGAATGATTGGAGTTGGGAAGGACCTATGGAGATCATGGAGTCCAGCCTCCCTGCCAAGGCTGGTAATACTTTGCAGCTGTGCAGGAGCCTAATGTGAGCACTGCTCCGCACCTGCCCTGCAGCAGGTGAAGAAGACATCTCTACAAATAAGGGCTCAGTGCAAAGTGTTGTTGTTGTCAGCTGGCTGCTCTCTTGTGGCCATGGAACTGACTGAGCTTACCTCAGTATAGTCAGGAGCTGTAATGTTGCTTTGACTTAAGTCCCAGAAAATGTCCAGCCTAATTTTTTTGAGAACTTTTCTTCTACCTGTAGCAATAAGGAGGAATGTCTTCTTGTTTCAATATCTGCAGTCCACAATGCCAGGTATTAAGCTGAAAGAGCAGCTTTTATTTGCCTTTGTTTGGGGTAACTTTTAATACCATACCCAGAGTTAGTGATTATTTAGCTGAACTAGTTTCAAACATCCTTTTGGTGGCTGGAGGGCTGTTCACTTCCAAACCAGCATTTGTGTTTGCCTGTGTATCTTTTTAATTACTATGCATATTAAAAAGGTGTAATATAAGGGAAGCAAAAAAATGCTTTGCTTTTACTGGATCAACCTGAAGCTGGGCATTCAAGGACAAGACCTGCAACTGGGCTGCTGCCTTCTCCTGCAGGGAGAAAATGGTAGATTAGATGATGTCTAATGCACGTAACCACTGTATTGTTCTCGCTGGTACTCAGCTGGGCTTTTGACTGAGCTCTGCAGCGAATGCACACATGCACACACCTGTCTCTCATATATCCATGTGTGCAAATTTATATGTGCATTCTCCCTCTTGTAGTATAACAGTGTCTTTAAAAAGCGAACAGTTTTGTCAGAAGGATTCTTTATAGCTTGTTACAGGGTGTTTTAATCAAACAGGGGTTTAGAGAAGTGAGAGCATATTTTGATTCCTTGATGGATTCTAAGCTGTTAATGCTCGGCTGAATACCTTTTATAGTAGCTCTCCTTATTTTGTTTTGTTTTTTGTCTGCTTTATGTCTAAGTTTCATGTCTTCACAGGCCTATTTTCGAACAGTAGAACTTGTTCAGGAGCCTATTCCTGGCTCACCGGGTTTGAGTTTCTACTTCAGAATCAATGGACGACCTATTTTCATTAAGGGCTCAAACTGGATTCCAGCAGATTCTTTCCAGGACAGAGTAACCTATGACATGTAAGCCATATTTGATGTTTTCTCATAGTTTTCTATCCATGCTCTATTAAAGGGTGGTATTAGTGGGTGAAACTTTTTTCCACATAGTACACTTAATTGTTGTGAGTTGGAAGCCTTAAAATAAGGGTTTGATTAACATTAATAGATTTGAGTGATGTTCAAGGCATGTAATTGTGATAACTGATGGGAAGGGGGTTGTTTGCTGTCCACATGTCACTGGCCTTTTGAGTATTTGTAGAGATGTTTGATCTTATTGCCTGGGACAAGTTCATTGATACTTGGACAAAGTACACTTCAGCCATGTCCATGTGCAGGGAGACATGAGTGCACAGTAGCTTCTCCCTTTTATCCTCTCTCTGGTCCAGGCTTTATTGAGGAGCTGTGCCATTAAAATCCAAGATGCAGGTGGGACGGGGTCATGCTGTGCTTTTACTAAGCTTTGATCAGGGAGTTGAGGAACTAGGACAACAGATGATACTGCAGTGTGCAGTTTGGAAGCTACTAGCATGATTAAGAAATTACTTAAAAGAAGATTTTAGAGTGTCAGTCTTTCTCTTCCTCCTCTCAGTCCCCTGTTCTTTTTGTGTGTTGTGGAACTTGGGAAAATAATACTAGATTTCTAAATATTTAAAAGAGGATTTGAATTCAAGTGATTGATATATGAAACAATACCCAAGGAGTAAAGAACAGCATGATTAATAAAATACAATGTTTCTAAATCTTGTTCTGCCAATATTTCTGTAGAAGCATGCACTTGCTTTTATCACTCCATCTATTTCATAAGTGGTAGCAGGACCAAGTCACTTTTTCTCCCCAAATAAATTGCTTTTTGAGAGCTCAGTCCAGACATACATACTTAGAAAGTATCAAAATAGTCTCATTTCTATCAGAATTGTCTGATAATGATGAATGTTTGGGGATGGGTGGAAGGATATTGGGATTTTTTTTGCTATGACTTTAGGAGTTTATAAGTGATGCAGTTTCACAGAACTTTTATGAATCTTCCTTTTGTATTTGACAGATTATGGCTACTCTTGAAGTCTGCCGCAGATGCTAACATGAATGCTCTTCGGGTTTGGGGAGGAGGAGTGTATGAACGAGATGAGTTTTATGATATTTGCGATGAAATGGGAATAATGGTAAAGACAAACACAGAGCACTTAAAGACTGACAAAAACTTGCTCATTTAGAGTGGATTTTTATTTACAGAGGAAGATAATTAATACATGAGTTCTAGCCATCTTTCCAAAGGGTGTGGTAGAGTACCAACCTGTGAAGGCAGATCAACCTGATTTTCAGGTTTTGGTTTTTTTTAATTTGAATGTTGAGGCTGTCTGTTGAAACTGGATGAGATATTTTGGAGGCTTTATATTAGAACCCTGGCTTGTATTTTCTCTTGTTATGAAGGCTACAACTTTGTTTCACACTCATCCCAACTCTCCTTCCCAGTGCTGAATCTCCACTTCACTTCCTTTTCTCCCCATTCTCTTTGCCCTGCCCCACCAGTCACATTTTATAAAATCAGATTAACAGAACTGTACCTTTAACTTTGTCTTCTAGCTCTCAAACTAAACATTTAATCTTTATGTATTTTATCTTTGACTTCTGAGTTTCTTACTGTCTTGGCAAAGAATGAGAGAAGAAATAAATGGCTGAGGTGCTAGTGATGTCACTTAATGCAGGAAGATGTTTTCACTGTAATGATGAGCATAGCAGAAGAACTTTTGTGGGCTGTAGGCATCAACATAGACTTGGAACACTCAGACAAATAGTTGTGAAACAAATAGTGCATGGGAGAGGGTGTATTCACAAGATCAAAAAAATACTTTCTTATGTAGCAGCCAAACCGTGGGGTCCTGTATCTATGTTGAGGACTTAGACATGTGAGAATGGCCCTGCTGAAGAACCTGAATGATGGAGTATATGTCCCAGATTGCACACAAAGGTCTTGCAGTCTGATCTCAATGAAGATTTAAAGCCAGCATTTTGTGCTTCCGGCTGCCTCTGAGTTATCAAAACACTGAAGAAGGTAGTTATGCTTTTCTGTGCTGTGGGACAGCTGAAAAGATCTGGATTTTTATTTCTTTTTTTAAACAAAAATATTTGATTTGACCTGAAGCCAAGTATGGAAGGCTTTATCCAAAGGGCTGTTCTGATCAAGCTGTGATTGAGTATAAATGTAGCTGTAAGGGGAACATCTGCTGCCAACACTGATCATCCTGGATGAGTACCTTTGACTGTTTGAGCTTGGAAGTGTATGTTAATCAGTTTTGATGAAATAGTGACTAGATGAGTGAAGACCAACTCATATCCCAATAATTGGTTTTTGGTCTTAATCTGCAGCATAAGAAAGCAGAGAAGCAACTGATAGCTCACTGCCTTCTGCTGTCTGAGCTTGGAAGAAGTAAAACAATACAGCTGTTTTAGTCCTCTGAGTGCCCTGATTTCCAGGGGTTCTGAGCACTTACAGTTACTGCATTTTTGACATCAGGCACCTAAGTAGGCCACTTAGATCTGTGCCTGTACAGTGCTCAATGTAAGATTTAGGTCTTACTTAGCAGCCAAAACAGCAAGTGAATGTAGAAAACCAGACCTTTGGTTCTGGAGGAGTTGATGCTGGAGGCTTTTGGTTTTGTTTCTTCTTCTGGCCTTGCAAAGGCTTAGAAGTACATTAGATCAAACTATGCTAAGGAAAATAGCAAGAGAAACTTTCTTTTAATAGAGAATGGCTAAATGATGCCAAGTGGTTTTTCAGTAGCAGCTTTGCTCTTTTTGCACAGTGCTAAGATTGTAGCAGTTCTTAATAAATCCGTTACTTCCTGCTGTCTTGTTCCCTATCTTCAGTTTTCCTAGGCAATATATACTGTGGAAAGTAATGGAAAAGCATGCTCTGACTGCAAGGAAAGCTCAGTTGTGTGAGGAACTGCTCTGGATCTCTCTTATGCAGTATGGTGTTTGGAATTGTGTGGTCTTCTGCAGACCCCTTAGGAGTAACATGCTCTTTCAGGAGATCTTTCTGTGGAGAAAGATCTGGTTTTCAGAGAGACTGTCAGGAGAAAAAAATTACCTGTTCCACTTTTCACACTGCTGTAAACAACAAATCTTACTCATCTCACTAGACTTCTTTTGTTCCCCTTTTTTCTCACTCTCCTTCAAGGTACAAATGGAGGTCACTGCTGAATTGAAAGGCTTGCTGTTGTCATATCTCTTTGGAAAGAAAGATTGCTGTGTTGTTAGAGGATCTAGTTTGTTCCTGCCCCTGTTACTGGTGAAGATTTGTACAAACTAGTCTTAAAAAGAGCATTTGGCTTTAAGTATGCTCAACAGCATTTCAGAAGAATTACTGTCTCTTTTTAGTAAGTAATAGGGATTTGGTGTTACATTTGCATAATAGTAAATACAAAATTGTTCTGTTCAGCTGGAGATTGCTCCACATTCACATTTGAGCAGTGCATGAGTTCTAATTACTCCACTGGAACTTGGTAAACTCTACCTGCTGAGCAGTATCATCAGTGAAAGCTGTTGGGATCCAGATTCCTAAGGGTAAATATTTTGTAACTTAGAGGAAGACCACGGTGGAATATGCACATACTGAATATCTGGACCCATGTGACTGTTTTGCAATAAATACCTTCTGCCTGAACAAAGGATTGTGCATCCCGATAACCATTTTTCAAGTATATAAAATGACTTGATAACATTTTTTTCTTTTATTTGTTATGTTCTTTCATTCACCCTTTAGATTTGGCAGGATTTCATGTTCGCGTGTGCATTGTACCCAACTGACCAGAACTACTTAGAATCTGTAAGAGCAGAAGTTTCTCATCAGGTATCTTGTCCCTCTGACAAAGCTCTCTTTCTCACTCCCTGTTTTTGACTGACTGACTGTATCAGTTAGCTTTCAAAAAATGCTTATTTAGAGGTTTATTAGCATACTCTTATGTAGCAAATTCAAGATGTAACCTTGCTGACTCACAGAATGTCAGGGGCTGGAAGGAGCCTCAAAAGTTCATCCAGTCCAACTCTCCCTATACCAGATCACACAAGAACACATTCAGGCAGGTTTTGAATATTTTCAGAGAGGGAGACTTCACAACCCCCCTGGACAGCCTGTTCCAGTGTTCTATCACTCTTGCGGGGAAAAAATTCAATTCCTTCTCAGTTTTACATGGAACTTCCTATGCCTCAACTTCTATCCATTGCCCCTTGTCCTGTCATTGGGCATCAGTGAGCATCCTCTTGGCACTCACCCTTTACATATTTATAAACATTGATGAGGTCACCCCTCATCAGTCACCTCTCAGTCTCCTCCAAGTTAAAGAGCCCCAGCTCCCTCAGTCTCTTTGTAAGAGAGATATTCCATTCCTTTAATCATCTTTGTGGCTGTGCACTGGACTCCCAAGCAGTTTTATGTCCCTTTTGAACTGGGGAGCCCAAAACTGGACACAGTGATCCTCTTCAGCTTACTTGCAGGAGTAGTCAGTTAAGCAGAGGTACAAACCTCTTCGCTAAAATGCCATCTTCTCTAAAATGTTTAAGAGCACTCACCAAGAGTGAGCTCCAATGAGTGCAGCATGCCTCACATGTGCCTGGTGATATATATATGATTACAGTGGATATATGTCAGCATATAAAAATTTGCCCCTCTAAGTGTATATTACAGAAGATTGAGTCTGGTGGAGGGCTGAAAGAATAGTGAACAGTGTGGATAAACCCAGGATTTGTAGGTTCACCAAATATAATATGTGTGTGGACTTGTAATTGAAGTATTAATATACTCTCTTAAAAAAAATTAAAAGAAGTAGTTTTGCTTGACTTCTGAAACTGTATTTCAGGTAAGGCGTTTAAAATCCCATCCATCAATTATCCTTTGGAGTGGTAACAATGAAAATGAAGCAGCAATTGCAAGGAACTGGTTCTCCATACCGTATGCTGACAGAAAAGTCTATATCATGGACTACGTGATGCTTTATGTGAAGAACATCCAAGAAATAGTTCTTGCTGTAAGTGATACCAAGAAACTGAGGATATGGCTTGGCAAAAGGTTTTAACGTTTGTAAATTGAGCAACTTGGAATTTATTTCTCTGTTTATTTAATTTTTTTTCCAAATTAAATTCTTCTGGGAGATGGAAACCTGCACATTGTTGAGGAATTGCACTTTGCAAGCTCTTGTAAATGACTGCTCTTGTAAAGTGTTATGCTTAAAGTAAGTGAAACAAAAAAAAAATTATATCTTTAACACTTTGTGGTTTGTAAAGGAAGATATGAAAATGTAGCAGATCTTGGTTATTTTTTTGTTAATTTAAAAAAATGAATACCTCCACAAATGCCTTCACTTTGAGTGGACAAAATCAATTTGCCCATTAATTAATTAATCAATCTAGGCAATCAGATTTTTATCTTGATTTTGTTGAAGAACACTAAGAGGGATTTAGTACCCCTCAGGCCTTTTAATAGCAGTTGAAGAAATTAATAAAGATATGCTCTTCCAGTATTAGACCGAAGTTTTTTGGCTTAAGCAAACTAAACAAAAGCTGTGTGAAACTGTCCTCATGCTGAGTAGCCCTTATGTCCTCTGTTTCTGAAAAACAGGCTAATGTTTAAGTATATAAAATGTTTTGAGGTAAACTATACGAGTGGCACCTAGAATCCATGACATAGAATCATGGAATGGTTTGGGCTAGAAGGGACCTTCAAGGGTCATCTATTCCAACCCCCCTCTGTTTTAAGCAAGGGGCATCCTCAACTAGATCGGGTTGCCCAGAAAATTCTTTAGCGTCACCCTGAGTATCTCCAGGAATGGGGCCTTAACTACCTGCTTGGACAATCTGTTCCAGTGTTCCTTGTGGTATAGAACTCGTAGTCCACAGTGTTTTGGCTCTATCTGTTTTCCACAGCTTTAGTAGTATTATTTCTCCTCCTAAAGTCTTACAATTCTTTCTTTATTTAATGGAATCTGCTTTGAATTAACTTTTATGTGTCTACGGAGGATGAAATTGATCTAGAAATCCTAAATCGATGTGATATAACTGATAGAGACAAACAAATAATGCTTGAGCTACATGTGAGTGAGTGCTGTAAACTTCTCTGTTAGCTGAGAGATAAAATGTTGCAAGTTTTATCCAGTTAGAACTTCCTTCTTTAAAGAGCGTGCATTTTTGTTAACCTAAAAATGTTAGTGGCCCTTTCTTACGCAGCTGTGTCTTGTGCGCCATGATCTTCTTGACTTCAGGGTATGATAATTTTAGACTAATCTTTATCCTTGTTGTGATGAGATGCATTTCATTTTGAGTCTCGTGACCTGAGGTTTCCCTTTGCTAAGGCAGGCACTCAGTGTGTAGGTGACAGCAATATTACTGCTTGCAATTGGAGCGTACTGGCACTGTCAGAGTAGCCACACTGAGAATTTAGAATACCTTTCTACGGGAAAAGATGAGGTATGAGAAAACAATGAAAATGAGGCCAGCTTTGGAAGAGCCTGCTGAAGGAGACTTTGCTGTTGAGGGCAGTTATGCATTCAGAATGGTAATTGTCTCATTTCTGCTTAATGTCATGATTCCAGGTTTCTGAATTTCTGTTAGCTTTTTGGAACTGATTTGTTTGTAAAATTATGCTGTGCTGTTCCTGTCAGCAGCTACATCAGCTGGATGCCCAGTGCATGTGCAGCAGTTTCAGGTGTCTTGGCTTGATACTGCATTTTAGTTTGCTTGTGCAGCACTGCTTTCAAAGACCCTTTTAATTTAAACCTATTTTAAGTGCCAGAAACAACTGTACAATGATAAGGTTTCAGACCCTTTGTAATACAAAGGATGATTCTTGTAGCAGTACTGCACTGTGTAACTTAAAAAGACCTCTAAATTCAAGCTGAAGACTTCAAGGAATCCAGAGTATCCTCTAGTAAATAGTTTCACTTGATTATTAGTTACTCATGTGAAAACCAACCAAATAAAAAACAACCCACAAGCAAACAAAAAACCCCAGCGAAACAAAAAATGACCAAGATACAGAAACAGGAATGCTCCTTAAAATGAAGCACATGCATAGAACAAACAACTGACTTGAGGCTCTATCTTACTACAAGTTGGGTTCTAAATGAATAATACCTGCAAATGGATTCCTTAACAGGCTGCTGTTAAAAGATTTGGTACATTAAATCTTCTGAGGCTATAAATAAAGCTACTTCTACACAGTTTGAAATGTAACCCTTCTTATGGTCTCATCTATCTTCCTATGTAGAGCCAGGCAAAATGACAATAACCTGCAATACTACTGTGCAGGCATTAGTAGTAGAATACCTCGGCTTGGACAGGACTAAATTAGATAACTGCTTCATAAGAAAGGGGAAAATCGTGGCCTTGTTCCTGCAAAAACACTGCAAAAGTGATGACTTTTCCATAAAGAAGTCACAGTACTCAAATATTAATGTTCTTGGAGTTTATTTTTCACAAGCCACATTTTAAATAGTCTTCATTAAGAATTTAGACGTGTATAAAGATAGAAAATCTCTTGATGGGAAAAGAACAGCAGAACAAGCAATACCACGCTCAGCTGTTCTCCAAGAACATAAATAAGAAGTTAATTAAGCAATAAAAGATTATGAACATCAAGACATGAAGGGGAATGTTTCTTAGGTGGTGACTCAGCAATTTGGACAAGGCATGTGCTTCCCCCTGTCTCTGAAGGGACTGACTTATGATTTTGTTTTCTTTGTGGTTGTTTTAAATCCCAGGAGGATAGGACTCGTCCTTTTATTGTATCCAGTCCCACCAATGGCTTGGAGTCAGTAAAAGAAGGTTGGGTCTCCCAGAATCCTTATGATACCCATTATGGTGACACTCACTTTTATGACTACAGCAGTGACTGCTGGAACTGGACAGTATATCCTAAAACTCGTTTTGCATCAGAATATGGATTTCAGTCCTGGCCTTCCTTCAGTACAATTGAAAAGGTAAGGCTGGGCTTCCACACTTCACTGTCTCCTCTTCTCTCCTTTGCTGAGGGCAGTGAGTCTCTTCCCAACAAACGACAGCATCAGAGCTGTAGATGGGTTGATATGTTGTTAGATGTGGTAGGGTTCAGGTGGGATAGAAGTGTGTGCTGGTGTAGAGAAAGGGGAAGAAACTGAGCTATTTCGCCTCTCAGCATCCAATATGTTTACCTTGATATTGCAAGAGGAACCAAGTTTAGATGAGAGGCAATTACAAAGCTGGTACATTAACCAGAAGTGCTATGAAAGTGATAGCTGAGTAATGGTTGGTTAACATCTTGTTTTGTTTTGCTGGGTCTAAAGACATCTATTCATTTAGAAAGGGAAGAAACGTGACAAATGCCGAATTTTGCTGAATTCTGAAATGTATTGATTTGGACAGTTTATATAAGTTTCTTTTACTCACTTTGTTTCCTTATGTATTGCACATAAAAGGACTTGGTTTTGTTTTCTGTTAAATTCAGACATTGCATCTTCTGTCTTATTTATCCGTTTGAAGTAGAGGCATATCATGCTGTTTGTCCCTTTGCTCAGAGAGAAATTAATATCCTGGTGATGCTCATGCATGCAACTAAAAGATATTCAGAAAGTTCCTGTCAGTTTGCTGAGAAAAATATATTATCTGAAACATAGTTAGTACATTCATCCATATTAATAATAATTAACATTATTCAGTTCAGCCAAAAAGAAAAAAAATTAGCTTTTATAGATTTGTTACAATGTGAGCTTGACAATAATAACCACAAGAATGTTGCCATCCCTGGCTGAAAAAAGAATCTGTTTCATGATAATTTGTTTCCAGAGGCGGGTTTTGAAAATAAGACATAATTAGAATTTATAGCCCTACTATATAGTCCTTCTGTAATTCTCGTGCATCCATGCTTTTGGCTACAGTACTTTCTTTCCATCTTAATCTGGGGTATTTTGGATTTTACTGTGAATGCAAGCAAACTTGAGATCCCTCAGCCAAAGTGAATGTTAGAGCAAATAAGTTAAATGCTCTTGAGCCAACACTTGTTCTGGGTTCAACAACAGTGTCTGTTTTCATGCAAGCAGTATAAGCAAAGGGTGTTAGCAAATCAAAACCCTTGCATAACTGCATGAGGCACTGCAGAAATATATTACCAATTTAAAAGATTTTAGATAAAGTCAGTAGGCTGCAATAGGTGTCTTTTTTCTGAATGTTTTGTGAGTCATTAAATGCATGCTTTGCCTTTTCATTCTGATCTTTTTGTGTATTTTAAAAGGTTTCTTCCACTGAGGACTGGTCCTACACAAGCAATTTTTCTCTCCATCGGCAGCACCATGAAAATGGTAACGATCAGATGCTTCAGCAGATTGGGTATCATTTCAAGCTTCCCCAGAGCACAGATCCCATAAAGAAGTTCAAATATATGATTTATCTCACTCAGGTAACAGTGATGTCTTCAGTACAAGTACCTGTCAATACTTGTTCCATTGGATACCATCAGTTATAAAAATTGGGCATATTCTGTTCAGTTATATAAAAGTTTCTGTGCTGGAGTGTCCAGTTGATTTTGAACTAGATTGTCTTGTTTCTTTGAGAGAGCCTCCATTTTTCAGCGTAGAAGGGCTGAAACACTTCTCAGAGAATTTCTCAGAAGCTAGCTGCATTGGCAGAAAGTCTGGTTGTGTGTGCTACCATGGTTCTGTCCCCACCTGGGCCTACTCGTGAAGCTGACTGGGGAGGGAGGGACATGTTGGTTTTGGTATTTGATTCAGTTTCTGCAGCATTAGATATGTCAGGGCCATATTAACACAGTAAAGAGAATTGGTTTAGAATGCCAAAATAAGGACAGCAGAAAGGATAAACTTGGCTCTCGTGGTTAACTGGAATTATCTTCACCTTTTGAGCTGTCCTAAAGAACAACTTTTTCCTATATTTTGAAACTTTCTTTTAATATCTCCCCAGCCTAGTACTATGAGAAGAAAATAAGTCTGGTTGGCTTCTATTGAGAATATGGCCAATGAAAAATTTTGAAAAGCACTTTTAAAGCTAAGATGGGGAAAGAGAGAAGTGACAGTGAAGGTGACATCTAGACAGTTATCAAGGATCTCCTCCTCTGTGTCCAGGACCAATGTGTACCAACAAAGAGGAAAGCAGGCAAGAATGGCAGGAGGCCTGCCTGGCTGAGCAAGGAGCTCCTGGACACTGTCACACAAAAACTCTACAAGAAGTGGAAGAAAGGACAGCTAGAATAGGGAGTATATAAGGAAGCTGCCTGATTAGCCAGAGGTGTGGTTAGGAAAGCCAAGGCACAGCTTGAGTTGAATCTAGCTAAGGAGGTCAAAGGCAACACCAAGAACTTCTACAGGTACATTTATGGTAAAAAGAAGACTAGGGAAGGTGTGGGGCCCCTCAAAAAGGAAACAGGTGAAATGGTCACAAGTGATATAGAAAAGGCTGAGGTTCTCAACGACTTCTTTACCTCAGTCTTCACTGCAAAGCCTTCCAGCCACACTCCTGAAGTCATGGAAGATAATGGCAGGGACTGGAAGGAAGAACTGCCCATCATAAGTGAAGATCAGGTTTGTGATCACCTGAAGATCCTGAAAGTGTTCAAGTCCATGGGACCCGATGGGATACACCCATGGGTACTGAGAGAACTGGCAGATGAGGTTGCTAAACCCCTCTCTATTCTATTCTATTCCAAAAGTCCTGGCAGTCTGGTGAAGTCCCCACTGACTGGAAAAGGGGAAACATAACTCCCATTTTGAAAAAGGGTAGGAAGGAGGAGCTGGGTAACTACAGGCCAGTCATTCTCACCTCTGTGCCTGGTAAGATCATGGAGCAGATCCTCCTGGAGGCACTGCTGAGACAGGAGAAGAGTGAAGAGGTGATTGGGTCCAATCAGCATGGCTTCACCAAGGGCAGATCCTGTCTGACAAACCTGGTGGCCTTCTATGAACAGGTCACAGGGTTAATAGATGAGGGGTGAGCAACTGATGGCATTTACCTGGACCTGAGCAAAGCCTTTGACACTGTCCCACACCACATCCTGGTCTCCAAGCTGGTGAAACATGGGCTTGATGGGTGGACCACCAGATGGATAAAGAACTGGCTTGATGGCCACACCCAAAGAGTGGCTGTCAATGGGTCCATGTCCAAGTGGAGACCAGTTACAAGCGGAGTCCCTCAGAGATCAGTCCTGAGACCAGTCTTGTTCAACATCTTTGTGTGCAACATGGACAGAGGCATTGAGTGCACTCTCAGCAAGTTTGCTGATGACATCAAGCTGTGTGGTGCAGCAGTCATGCTGGAGGGCAGGGATGGCATCCAGAGGGACCTGGACAGGCTGGAGAGGTGGACCCAGGCCAACCTCATGAGGTTCAACAAGGCCAAGTTCAAGGTCCTGCATCTGCCTTGAAGCAATCCCAAGCACAAATACAGGTTGGGCAGTGAGTGGCTGGAGAGTAGCCTTGAAGAGAGTGACTTATGGGTGCTGGTGGACGAGAAGCTCAACATGAGCCAGCAGTGTGCACTTGCAGCCCAGAAAGCCAACCAGATCCTGGGCTGCATCAGGAGAAGTGTGGCCAGCAGGTCAAGGGAGGTGATTCTCCCCCTCTACTCTGCTCTTGTGAGACCCCACCTGGAGTACTGCATCCAGTTTTGGAGCCCCTATTACAAGAGGGATGTGGACATGCTGGAGCATGTCCAGAGAAGGGCCACGAGGATGATCAGAGGGCTGGAGCACCTCTCCTATGAGGACAGACTGAAAGACTTGGGGCTGTTCAGTTTGGAGAAGAGGAGGCTCCAAAGTGACCTTCTTGTGGCCTTCCAGTATCTGAAGGGGGCCTAGAGAAAAGCTGGGGAGGGACTTTTGAGGCTATCAGGTAGTGACAGGACTAGGGAGAATGGAGCAAAGCTGGAGGTGGGGAGATTCAGATTGGATGTGAGGAGGAAGATCTTCACCATGAGAGTGGTGAGAGCCTGGAATGAGTTGCCCAGGGTGGTGGTTGGGGCCCCATCCCTGGAGGTGTTTAAGGCCTGGCTGGATGAGGCTTTGGGCAGCCTGATCTAGGGTAGAGTGTCCCTGCCCATGAAGGGGGATTGGAACTAGATGATCATTGCAGTCCCTTCCAACCCTGATTGATTCTATGATTCTGTGAAAAAGGTTGCTGTTTTGGTGCACACTTTTGGCACACACTTTTGGCTGTGTACTGTGGATGTGGACATGATGACAATGTATGGTGGAGGTACTGCAGCATAATGTAAATCTGCAAGTTTTGTGGGGTTTACTTATTTAAACAACAAAAACAAAACCCCAACTTAAGAAAAGTGCATATTTTCTTTGTCTTCCATTTGCCTTTTTAAGACCCTATTGCCCAGTGATCTGCACTGTGTGGGAGGCAGAAAGTAGCCCCTGCAGAACTGCTCTAAAGATATTGCTTGTAAAGCTATAGGGAGCTGCTAGGAATACATCTCCTTTGAGCAGAGGCCCACTGCATTGCAGGTGCATGCTCGTGAAAGCTGAGGTTTAAGGTTATGTGCCATTGATGTGAAGTCCACCTTGTGTGCTCATGTATACCTACACTCCTGGTTTGAAACTGAAGTACATACAGTGCAACAAAACTTTCTTTTATTTTGTGTTTGTTGTCAAGGTGATGCAGGCTCAGTGTGTAAAGAGAGAAACGGAGTTCTATCGTTTTAGTCAAAGTGAAATAATCAAGGGAGAAGGACACACCATGGGAGCTTTGTACTGGCAACTCAATGACATCTGGCAAGCACCTTCTTGGGCTTCCTTGGGTGAGTTTTTTTCACAGTTTGACACCAACTATCAGTCCTACTTTTGTTTTCCTTATCTGGAAATAAGTAAGCGTGGCTATGTGCTCTCTCAGACAGCTTCCGTCCATCATTTACAAATGCTTTCCAAAGAAGTGTTTTTCTAAGTTGTCCAAATAGTCTATGGAAGTGGAAAAAGGTGAGGAACAAAGCAATTAATTTCCTATGGGAGTTTTGCTGCTTGTCATCCATTTTAACCCTTGTTTTCCTTCAGGGAACTTAAAATTGTATGTATTTCCTACTTTCTTAAAAACATGGTTTTTAGGGTTTTTTCGTGTTTTGTTTAAGCAATATTATAATTTCCCCCAAGAAAACAGTATAACTGAAGCCAGACAAAGATGCCTATTAGAATGGTAGTGATGACTGATGTGATGGTTTGGGAGTTACCCCCCCCTGCCATACACAATGTAATCACCCAGATTAGACTCAGCTGGCTGGAAGTTAAGGAATGAAGCTTTATATTCACAGGTTAGCACAATATACTGAATCGATTGTGGGCAATTAACAAGGCAGAAATTATAAAATATGTAGTTATTTTATTTCCAAAAAGGCCTGCCCACAAGCTATGCACAAGCTAGTTTAGATTTAGGTTCTAATTTGATTGGGAGGAAAAAAAAAATCTTCAAAAGGATGCTTACAGGCAATTTAGTAATGTAGGAAAATCGGAATATTGGAAAAGTTTAGCCACAAAATGGCTTTGCCCCACTTATAAATAGGCAGCCTGGAGCCCTAGGGCAAGTCTGTTTTACTCACATCAGTGGAGCAGAATTCAGACATAGTCCCTTGTTCCTTTGTGGCAGTGTTGGAGCTGCTCGGCGTCTTGACAGCTGTTGAGAGGCTTCCAGATCTTCCTTAACATTAGCAGGGTGCTGGGAAAGAGACAGATGATCTCTGACCTGATCCCTGTTCCTCTTGGCATGGAGGTTTGCAGAGGGGCAGGCAGGGTCTCTTGCAGATGTACAGAGAGCACAGTGTCAGTGGCACTTCTCACCATGTTATGAGGCACTTAATGCCTTCTCCTTGTAAACTTCAAGCACTTAAGTTTCCAGATTGTTCAAGCCCAAAACATCTGGGATAAGCTGGTCTGAAGCAGGAGACAGAGCAGACCATGTTGTCCAAGCCGAGCAGTCTGTAGAGCAGAATGTAGAGTAGAGCAGAGCAGCACACACTGAGGCAGAGGTGGCAGAGAGCATCACAGAGCAGCAGCTCAGAGCAGCTCTACTGCTTGCAACTTGGCTCAATTTATATTACTTGCCTGAGTGCAATAGCTCCTTGGCTACAGAGATTCACCAATCAGAATGGCATTTGTCCTTATTAGGTGAGCCTAAGGCTTGCTTACCCTTGTTTGGCCAAGACAAGTACCTAAATACCCTTGGGTACCTGTTAATCACTTTGGGAGGTGTAGTGGTTTAGCAGTTACCTGCCCCCCCACACCTTTTATAAACCCCAGCTAGGACTCAAAAACACTGGAACTTAATAAATGAAGCTTTATATTTACAGTAATGCACAATATACAAGCAAATATTTACAAGATATAACAGGTATTTACAGATATATACAATGAAAAGGTAATACAGGCACCACACCCCTCCCAGAGACCCAAATCTCCAACAGAGGGTAACCAACCACCCCATACCACCTTTCCCCCCTTCCCCAGTCTTATCTCACCACCTGTTGATGCTGCAGATAAGCTGAAGTAGATTGGCCAGGGAGATTAGTAGCAGGAAAGTATTTAGTAGAATTACTCTGAATTAGCTACCAAGACAAAGAGACAAAGGAGACCATGCAAGAGAAGCAGCCGCAGCACAGAATGGACAGAAGCTGTCTGCTATCTGGTTGTTTTCAGAAGAGGTCTTAAAAACAACTTTTTTTTCTTTCTCAGTAAAACTTTGGTGAAGTGACACACTGTGTTTACCTCTCTCAGCCAATAGTCTAATTTCTCACTCAGATTCTCCAATTAGTTCAAACCAACACAGGAGGGGACATAATGGCCCAAGCCTTTGTTTTCCTCCCACCCTTGCTTCCCCCATTAGCAGAAGGGTGGAGCTAGCCAGGTCATCAAATAGGCCTATTAGCCTTCCACGACATATACAAGCAGATATTTACAATATGTTACAAATATTTACAGCTATATATAGAAATATAAAAGTTAAAAAGTAATACAGAAACGTAATACACCTCCCAGAAATCAGAGTTCCCAGGAAGGGCTCCCAACCAGTCTTCTACCTTCTTTCCACTGCTCTCCCTTATCCCAGAATCTGCCTTATGTACAAGGTGAGTTGGAAGGATTGGCCAGGAGGACTAGAAGCAGAATGATACGTTGGGTTATACAGATCCAGCTATAAACCAGAGAGAGACACAAACACCACTAGACTCCAACAGACTGTCTTATCTATGCTTTTAGGCATGTGTGCATCTACATGGCGCACCTTTACCGGAATTCTTTCCAGTAGTGCATCAATGTCTTGCCATAGATCAGCACATAATAGGCTTTCCTTTTCTCTGCCAACCATTATTTTTCCAGTCCTTTAGCCAACCCCATAGAGCATTGGCTACCATCCATGAGTTGGTGTAGAGATAAAGAATAGGTCAATTTTCCCTTTCAGCCCACATCAAGAGCAAGTTGAACTGCTTTTACCTCAGCAAATTGACTGGATTCACCTTTTCCATCTCTCACTTCAGTAACTTACCTGGTAGGACTCCAGACTGCTGGAATGACTTCCATCTTTGCTTGTTCCCAACAAAACAACAGGAACCATCTGTGAAGAAAGCATAGTTCTTTTCCTGATCAGAGAGATCACCGTAGGGAGGGCCTTCTTCAACACAAATTACTCTTTCCTCTGGAGGTTTTGTACAGTCTGATGCCTTCCAGCCAGTTGGTGATCACTTCCAACAGACCAGGTTGATTGAGATTACCCATGTGTGCTCGTTGGGTTATAAAAGCCATCCAGTTAGACCAGGTTGGATCTGTGGCATGATGAGGTGATGAACATCCAGTTTAGAACTGGCAATCTAGGAGCTAAAAGCAACTGTGACTCAGTTCCAATCACTTCAGAAGCTGCTTTCACTCCTTTATAGGCTGCTAGTATTTCTTTCTCTGTTATGGTGTAATTTGCCTCTGAACCTCCATAGCCATGACCCCAGAAACCAAGTGGACAACCATGTGTTTCATTTGGAGCTCTCTGCCAAAGACTCCAACTTGGACCATTGTCACTTGCAGCTGTGTACAGAATGTTTTTAATGTCCGGACCAGATCGTACAGGTCCCAAGCCCACAGCAGGGACTACTTCTCGCTTTATCTGATCAAAGGCTGCTTGTTGTTCAGGACCCCACTCAAAAATGTTTCTCTTACAAATCACATCATGTAGAGGTGTGCTGGTTTGAACTGATTGGAGGATTTGAATGAGAAACTAGGCTGAGAAAGGAAAACACTGATGATGCTACTTCACTCATAGCTGTACTGAGAAAGAAAATGTTTTAAGAGTTGTAACCCAAATACAGATAAGTCAGACCATTTCAGACTGCTTTGGGCTGTGGCTCTTGAATGGCTCTTCCTGCCTTTCGTAGCTGGATCTGAATAATTTCACTAACTTCTTTCCTGCTGCTAATCCCCCTGGCCGATCTACCTTTGCCTATCTGCTGCATGAAACAGATGGTGAGATAAGATTGGGGAAGGTGGTAGGGATGGTTAAAACCCCTCATAGGGATTTTGATCTCTGGGAGGGGTGTGGTGTTTCTGTATTACCTTTTTACTGTATATATTTGTAAATACCTGTTATGCATTGTAAATATCTGCTTGTGTGTTGTGCAAAGCTATAAATATAAAGCTTCATTTATTAACTTATAGCCTACTGAGTCCTAGCCTGGGTTATTTCAAAGTGTGGTGGATAACTGCTGAAACACCACAAGAGGTTTGACAATTTGACTGAATCCAGGAATGTGTAGTCTCCAAAATCCCATTGCACCCAAGATAGACAGAGTGTCCTTTTTATTTGTGGTAACTGACATGGTGGAGACTTTGTTTATCACATCCTGTGGAATGGGATGGCGACCATCCTGCCACCACACTCCCAGAAGTGGAATTTCTCTGGGAGGTCCTTTGACCTTGTCTCTCTTGATGGCAAAACCTGCTTGCAACAGAATGTCAATTATTTTGTTACCTTTCTCAGAGACTTCCTCAGCAGTTTGGCCCCACACAATGATGTTGTTGATGAACTGTATGTGTTCTGGAGCTTTACCTTTCTCTAATGTGTTGTGGATCACTGAGTGACAGGTTGTTGAACTATGTTTCCACCCCTGAGGCAGATGGTTAAACTGGTACCGGAATCCTCTCCAGGTGAATGCAAACTGAGACCTGCATTCCTTTGCTATGGGAATAGAGAAGAAAGCATTAGCAATGTCTATGGTAGCATACCATTTGGCCTCCTTCGATTCCAGCTCGTACTGGAGTTCCAGCATGTCTGGTACAGCTGCGCCATGGGTGGAGTCACCTTGTTGAGGGCACGGAAGTCCACTGTGAGATGCCAGTCTTTGTTTGGCTTCACATGTGCCAAATTAGATTGTTGAAAGGTGAATGATCTTTCTCTATGATGGCCTGATGTTCCAGTTGATGAATCAGCTGATGAATGGGCAACAAAGAGGCACGGTTAGTTCTGTACTGCCTGTGATGCACAGTTTCAGTAGCAATTGGCAGTTTCATTTCCTCTATATTATGATGTCCCACAACTGNAACTAAAGCCCTGTATTTCCAAACTTTTGAACTGCCAGGCCACCTAATGAATACATTCCAATAGATTCGTTTTTCTCCACTATCCCTTTCCTCCTCCTGGCTAGAGGAAGGGCACCCCTAATGCTGAACATGGCATGTAAGGTTTACACAATGGTTGGTGTTGTTGTGAGAGGAATTACAATTATTAGAATAATTGCAATTGCTATGGGGAGAAGAAGTGACAGCTACTTTTCTGTCATTGTTGCCTCTGTTTCTGCCACTCTGCAGTTCCCTGAGTCTCTTTGAAAGGACTGAAGTAGGTTTACCATCCCATTTGTTCATGTTCTCATCAAATTGGTCACGCAGGATTATCCAGAGTGATGCACATGATTGCTGATGTCTAGGTGGAATTTGTCTCCTCCGCCTTGCAGGAGGTGGGTGTCTGATTCTGATAGCAGAAACATGCACCCATTCAGATGATGAAGGAATGGTATCCTTTGCCAGATTGGATATGGAGGTTTTAATTTCCTCCTTTCATGCTATCTTTAATTCCATCTTTTATCTCTGTAGCCTTAGTTTTTATGGCAGAGACTGGGGTAGAATGCAACAAGCTGTTCTCTATCTGCCTCAGCTGGTCAGTGAATTCACCAACAGTGAGAAGCCTTCCATAATAATTCCTTGATAGAAACTTGCTAGCCAAGATGTTAGCATAGGATGAAGGAGCAAGAAGCTTCTTTGTGAGACCTGTTCCAAGAGGAATGTCATCATGTATGGCATGATGTCCATAAAGCACTTCCTTCACAGCAGACTCCTTCAGAAGCTTCATTCCCTGCTCAATTGCATTCCATTTCCTACCTGCCCATGGCAGGTCATCTCAGTAAGAATATCTCATAGCCACAGCCAATAGGAGGTATGTCCACAAGCACACCTTACTGAGAGGGATTGCCAGGTATTTCTTCATTCTAGTCTCCTTTGTGAGTGGCTCTAGCTGCTTTGCAGACTTGTGCCCTACCTGTAGGGCATTTGCACCCATAGCACAGCATCTCACAAGCCAGCTTAGAACTGGCTCTCCTGACTCCCTTGAATATTCCTTTCAAACTTCCCTGATGTCTTTGAGGGGATCATTGGGATCCTGGATATTATCCTTCTCTTCCTCTGGTTGTCCTGGTTGTCCTTGGCCTAGAAACAGAAGTTTCCTAAGAACACTCTTAAACTCCTCAGAGCCATCCTCTGTCTTGGCAGCCAATCTCACATAGCTTTTCTCATCAGAGTATTGAGACCTGAGTATATTGGCTAAATCTCTAAGGCTATATTTCTCCTCTTCTTCTTGTGTACTAGAGGTTCCCTCTCCTAAATCCTCTCTTGAATCACTCTTTGTCAAATGTTTGGTTTTAACTTGCACTTTTGCTGGAACCAGAAAGGCCTTAAATGTTCCTTCTAGTGCATCTGAATCTTTGAGGGTCTGAACTGCTGTCCGTGAGTTTGAATTTGGTATAGGGTTAGAAACTGCTGCCTGTGGATTTGAACTAGGTGAAGAAATAGCAGCTGGACCTGGTCTTTGGATGCCTGCTACTTTACTGTCAACAGTCGAGACTTTGGCAGTTATCCCAGAAGAGTTGGGAGGAAGTGGATCAGTAGACGTGGTGCCTCCCCCGCTCCCCTCACTCTTTCCCTGAATAGGTTTTGAGAAAGTTGTCTGTTGTTGGTTCCGGGATGCTGGTCAAGTTCTCCTAAGTCTTTTCCCCGACTTGCAAGCTCTTCGAACACTGCCTTCTGCCTCTCCCAAGCTGCTTTTTTTTAAGGAGGTGACAGCCAAATTCTTGACATGTAATGCAGCAGTTAGACATAAACCCAGGATTACTAGGGCTAAAATCACACATGATAAATATACCACTGTCTTACTTGTGTATAAGTCACTATAGGGGTCTGGAAGTTCAGTTTTGGGCAGAATTACTCTTGTTAATGCCGTAAATGGAGAAAAAGGAGTTGTAGCATTGCCTGCCTTATTAATAGTGGAATTGGTAATCATTTCAGTAATATTATAGCCAATTCAGCAAAGACAGTAATCTCCAACGTCTGGGAACATACCTTTAAGCTTTCTCCATATCATATTAAAAAAAAAAAAAAAAATCAATGAACCAATTTTGGCAACAATCCAACAGTGGAGGCAAAAGAGGAACACTGGCCAGGCCACTGCCCAAATTAGGTAAAATAGCTTCATTTTAACTTCCAGACTTAATTTGCAATCAATCAAGTTGAATTAGCCCCCTGTTGGGTGCCAAAAAATAAAATGTGATGGTTTGGGAGTTTGTTCCTCCCCTGCAAGGAATTCATCCAGACTAGACTCATCCAGCTGGAAGTTAAGGAATGAAGCTCTCTATTCACAGCACAAAATAGAAGCAGATATTTACAATATATTACAAATATTTACAGCTATCTACAGAAATACACAAGTTGAAAGTAATACAGAAACACAATGCCCATCCCATAAATTTATCTCCAGGAGGGGCTCCTAACCAGCCTTCCACCTTCTTTCAACCCCCCTCTCTTAGCCCAGAATCTGCCTTACATGCAGGGTGAGTTGGAAGGATCGGCATGGGGGGTTTAAATGCAGAATGATTAGTTGGGTTACACAGATCCAGCTAGAAACCAGGGAGAGAGACAGACACAAATAGACTCCAACAGATTGTCTTATCTATGTGTCCTTGTTTTTATAGATCTCAGCAAACCTTTGAGTGAAGTAGAATCACCATTGTTTTTGTTTCACAGCTTATATAATCTATTTTTTTTTTCTCTTTAAAGTATTCCAATTAGCTTCAAACCAGCACAGCTGAGATTGAGGGTGTAATCCCCTTGTAAGGTAAAGTTTCAGCTACCCTTGATTTTCCTATGTAGACCTTGGTCTTTCTGGAACAGTGTGGGATGTATCATCGAGGTTTCTCCAGAGAAATGTTGAGCTTTTTGCAGATTCAATTCTTTTAAAATTGGAGAAATTTTGGAAACTGTTTCCAAAATGAGCTGTCCTAGAAATTCTCGATTATATAGTTTCAGCTGTACAGATGTACGCATGTACCCAACCACCCTGGGTGAGAATGGACAAAGAGGTAGCTAGTGGAATAGGAGAGTAAGATGGAGCACCCGTGTCTAATAATACTTTCCACAATTCCAACAGATTTAGTTTATTGAGTTCCCTCTGTCCCCGTGGTAAAATGGTCAAAAGCTCTCCTTTCAGTAGATGGCACTGCACTACTGCAGAACTGTGATCTTTTCTGAACGGGACAGGATTAAGTATGCAAAGGCTAGGCATTTAGATTTGCTCTGTAGTTGGTTGAGGGAGAGATTCTTATATACAGAGTGTGATTTGTTGTCTCCTGAGCTGTCTAATAAGTGGGATGAATTATTTTCTCCATGCTGGATTTGATTTTCTTAGAGCTTCTGGAGAGCTCTTCATGGGACTAGCTGAGATTTAATGTTTAATGTAGTGAGGTGAGGTGAATCACTCTCAGTGAGTAAATTATTCTGCTGCTATGCTGTTTGTGCACATGATCTCTCCTGATACGTCTGTTTTCCTTTCGGAACACAAAAATGGAGTAATCAGATGTATAAAGAGATAAGGCACTTAGGCAGAGGAATGTGTGGTATGAGGGAAGTGGCTGTGTTTCATATTCTGAACATCTTGTCTGGAAGTCATTTCAAAATGTAGAAGCTGCTATCTAGCAGCTCTACAAGACTTGGGTAGATTCCATTGCAACTTTATTTCTCACATACTTTTATGTATTTGTTACATGTGTTCTGTTTTTGTAAATCTTTGTTTAAGAATTTAATTTGTGAAGAAATGTCAGTGAAGTAGAAAAAGCTAAGAGTTAGTGTGAAGTTAAACGTGTCCTTAACAAAATGCCATTTGGCCTTACTTAAAAAAAAAAAAAAAAGAAAAAAAAGAAACAAAGCTTCTCAACAAATTAGCCCACCCTATCCTCCCTGATGTTCTTTGGCAGATGTTTGTGTCTCTGACTTTTAATTTTTGTTCATATTTTTATCTTTTTTTTTTTTCTTTTTTCCCCCTTTCTGTGTATTCATTCGAACAATACAGGAAACCAAACCAGTAGAAGAAATAGGCTATTTTATTTCAATCTACAGGCAGCAGTACAATTGTAATGCTCACCTTTCTAGACTTGAATTAAGAATTTAATGTTTCTGTGATTCTGTCAATGGCTGATGCTGTTGCTTTAGGTGCCTCAAGAGGAGAAAGATGCTTTCAAGAGTGTTTCGTGGTAAAGACAGCTGTATTGATATATGAAGAGGTTATGGAGACCATAAGTGTCTTTTTAAGTACAGAGCTGACATAATTGTAGAAAATATAACAAATAGTTGAATTATTCATACGTTGTTGAAGTTTACAGTAAAGAAGCTCAGCAGAGATACAGCTGTCCCTTTGTTTTGTTCTGTTCCCTCAGTGAAATGAGGAAAATTTTAATATTAATTTAATTAGGCAGCATGGTAGAGGGATTTTTGAAACGCTAATGGCTGGAATTATGCAAAATTCCAGAGAAATTAGTTTTATTTGCACTTCAAACCATGTTTCTTTCTCTGGTTAGATGGCACAGAAGAATTGCCAAGGAGTGCTGCTTATTTCAATCTGTTACTTCATAGAGAGGCTTACATAATTTGCAGTAGAAAGCTGAAGTGTTTCCTCATGAATTGGGAAGAAGGTAGCACTTACCTTTAAGATGCTTGCTTGAAATGCAATGAAAACACAGCACCGCACTTCTGCCTTCAGTTCAGAACTAAACAGCTCTAACCACAAGTCTATTTTGATTGTTAGCACCTAGCTATGGAGCTGATTGTGCCGCTTTGAATCACATAGAATCAGTCAGGGTTGGAAGGGACCACAAAGATCATCTAGTTCCAACCCCCCTGCCGTTGAGGCTGGAAAAGACCTCCGAGATCAAGTCCAGCTTGCTGAAGCATCTATGCAGTGTGTTTTGGTGAGGAGCACTTGCTGTGCACATAGTTGTTTACCTGGCTCCCACATGAGTGTTACCTTCAGATACCCAACTGAGTTGTCATGAAATACCTTTGGACAGATAATTGGCTTTATTGCAGGCTCAATGTTTAGAGGCTCTGGTGAGCTGAAACCACAGGCTGTTCTAGAGAATAATAGATGTGACTTCATGAGACTGGTGAGGAAAGAACTAACAGCACGCTTCTCAGATTGCATTTAATGGTGTGAAGTAATTAATGTAAAATTGGTTCCAGGGAGAACTGTTTGTTGTCACTCTTGCAATCAGTGTAGAGAGCTTCAGTGGAAGAGTCAGAAAAAAGGGGAGTGGGTTTTCATTACAAACACAGTTTTAGTTTCTGGTTCTGAAGTTTGATACCACAGGGAATGCAGGCCGCATGTTATTATCAGGAAAAAATGGGGGTACCTGAGTTTCTTTAAGAATCTATTTTAAAGGTGGGGGAGGAGGAGGAAACAACTCCAGGGCTGTTTTAAACAAACAGGCCTATTGCCTTTGGGCATGCATGTCTGTAATAGGAAAATTTTAACCCTGAGATTTCTTACTATAGGTGCATGATCTCCACAGATTCCTTATGTCCATTTTGTGGCAGGGGAACTATTTTACATGCAACTTGCCTCTATTTATTGAGCCAAGAAATGTGACCCTGGTCTTAAGGAAATAAAGACAGCAGATGAGCTGAAGAATATGGCTTTAATTTATTCATGAGCTTGAGTTTTCTGTGCTGTTTGAAGTTACTTTAATGATGGTATTATCACAGTCATGTTGCTGGGAAAGGTATCTTTAGATGACCCTTCATGTGTGAAATTGCTTTCGCAGTTGGACTTCAGTTTTCAAAATGGCTCTAGTTTGGTTTTTTCCAGAAGAGCAATATCCACCCTAAAAACGTAACCTAGGTAAGCAAACTGGTGATGTTTTTAAGCATCCCAAACCAACAGTTGTAGTAGTTGAACCCTACAATGGGTTCTGAAATGATAAAAGCTTTTAAGTGTGCAGCTTGCTTTTGTTTGTTGGCTGGATTGGTTGGGTAGTTGGTTTGTTTTTCCCTGCAGAAGTGTAATGCCAAATTTAGTCCCAGTTGTTTTCTTCACTGTGTTTCTTGAGAATCTCTGAGTCTGCCTCCTGGGTAGCAAACCTTCTCCTTTCCCCCCTCCCAGTAACCCGTGCAATGTAGTTATTTAATCCAGCTGGAAAGCAAGACACAGCAGGAACTGAGATAAGGAACTCTTCAAAGAGCATTTGGATTTCATGTTACACAGAGTAGCAGGAACTGCTCTACTGCAACTGCACACTTCCTTTCCACATGTAAGGCAGTTAAGCCTGGATTTTCATCATGTCAATTAAACTGAATTAAAAATTCAAGTCAGTGGGCACCTGAAACCTCAGCCCATGCTGCAGAACTTGTCTGAGCTCATGGTGGCCTCTGTCTCAGGCCTGCAATCAGCAACAGTTATTGCAGTGACAATTTAAATTCCTGAGAGTTCTGTGGCAGTCTTGAGGGCTTCAGAGAGCTCAGTCCCTCCCGAAGCCTGAGGTTAGGCATGGTGTCATTTTCTCATACAAGGACTTGTTTTTTTATTCTATTTCGTTCCTCTTTCAGATAATCCATCCCCAGTCCAGATCTCTCATCTCAGGTTTCCTTGCCCTGAAAAGTAGCCTGTTAGCACTTCTTAGTTCTGGCACAATTGTCCTTTAGACCACCAATGCTTTCTGTTAAGAATTATCCTTAGAATTGAAGAATGTGGCTTGAAGAGCACCAATCTGCCAAGTGTGTTTACCAGTTTACCAGCAATCTGTTTTGAAGAAACTTAGCAGCCTCTCCTGAAGTTTTCTTTCAGACTTCACTTCTTCAGTTTGGCTTCAGTGCTACTAACTTGAATGCTGGTGGTGTTTTTTTGGCAAGTCTGGCCTCATAGCACAGTTTTCCAGGCAGCTGAGAGCTTTTCTTGTCTGTTCTTCAAGCTAGCTGTTTGTGAGGTGATGTGTAAGGTGCTAAATTGGAGCTTTGTTCTCCAAAAAGTTAATTCATGTCTATGTGGAGAGCAGGCAAAGCTCATTTAGATCTGCCTGTGAAAGCCACCAGCACAACCTTTAAAGACTACATTATTCTGGATTAGGTCCTTAATTATGAAATATGTGAAAGTGCTAAGAGCTTTGTACAAGCACCAAAATGCAGAGAGGTGCTTGTACAAAGCCCTGTCTTACAGCAGCATCATCTTTTCATGCCATTTTGTGGTTGAATGAAGAGTTAAAATACTGACAGTAGGTGCTAGATGGAAATAAGTAGAAGCAGCTTCACTTTCAAAATGGTTGTGGCAGTGTTGCATTTAGCAAAATAGATTTTTTTTTTTGAGAGGGTACAATGTTTGATGGTTTTTCCAGGTTGTTAATGGCAGACTGTCAAAGCATTCTCAGAACAGCGTTCCATCAAACAGGCAAAGAGAGCTGCTTGGCACCTCTACATTGTGTGTCTGCTAAATCCCACACAGTGTGGGATCTAGTTCTCGGCAAATTAATTTTGCCTAACTCAGAGCTGTATTTGCTCTGAGAGCTTTGTTGTTTGGTTTTGTTTTTTTCTTTTCTCTTAATTGCTATTGATGTTCCTCTAAGGAAGAACTGCAAAGGGCAGGAGAGTGCTGTGTACAAGGACCAGAAGTTAGGCTCTTGCCTCTTTGCAGTGGTGATTGTGGCAATGCCACCAGTTCTCATCTGTTTCTCTGGATTTTTAACAACATAGATCCTCCAGCTGCCTCTTGGTGTGGAGTACACTCTGTCAGTTCTGTTACTGTCTCTTGTGTTTAAGGCTTTTAAAAATTGAATTGCAGCACAGCAGTGATAGGACCAGCACTTAAAAAATGTGACCTTTTACTGAAACTAAAAAAAAAAAAAAAGCTTGAAAGAGCATCAGATCCCTTCCAGAGCCTTGGCTGGAATTGAAGATTAACCTCAGTCACTCTCTGTACCTGATAGAGGCGAAAAGAGCTGGAGGGTTATACCATATTGCCATAGCAGGACCAGATAGTGCAGGTTGGATTCAGTCTGGATCTTGTTCTCTTTTAACCTTTCTCAGAGTACGGTGGCAAGTGGAAACTACTCCATTATTTTGCCCAGAACTTCTTCGCACCACTGCTGCCTGTGGCCTATGAAGACAATGGTGTGTTGTATATTTATGGTGTCTCGGATCTTCATGCGGACCACAAGCTGACTTTGAGGGTAAGTGACATCTCTCTCACCACCCAGTAGTGCAAGTGTTTCTGTTGCTAGTTCACTACTCTGGCCGCTGGGCTGCCAGGAGTGTTCAGATTTGTCAGGTTACTTGTGTATAGTAATACGTAGTGTAGGAAATTACTGTTATTTCTGAGTAGCCAGTTCTTAAAGTAGGAGTGCACTGAAATGGTTTATTTCTGGTTTGAGTTACTGTAGCAGGGTTAAACTCAAATTTCCTGCTAAGGCCAGAGAGGCACTAGCAGTAGAGCAGTTCTGGTGAATACTCTAGTTCACGCTTGAAGGAAAATCTGATACCTAAAACTTCTAAAAGGAGTTAAGATCTGTTTCTGACAAAAATAATCTAAATTGTATGGAGAGAAACTGTAGGAAACAGACACTTAATGAGAATTAGATTATGCTTCCTTGTTTGGTCTTGTTTTGACACAAGTAATGGGAATGTGTATTTTAATATAACTTCCATAATCTCTTTTAAGAAGATGGTGCATCTTGCTTCTGTTTGATTGTGCAGAAGCTCTAGATTACCCAGTTGGGTATTATCTGAATTAACACTGAGAAATGTGTTTCAAACTAGAGAAGAGCAGATTTAGATTAGATGTTAGGAACAAGTTCTTTACCACGAGGGTAGTGGAACACTGGAACAGGTTGCCCAGGGAGGTAGATGAGGCCCCATCCCTGGAGATACTCAAGGTGAGGCTTGGCAGGACTCTGGGCAACCTAATCTAGTTGAGGATGTCCCTGCTGACTGCAGAGGGGGTAGAACTGGATGACCTTTGGAGGTCCCTTCCGGCCCTGACCATTCTATCATTCTTTTGCCTTTTTTTTTTAATTTTTTTTTTTTTTTTTTTAATCAGGGAGGGCCAGAGAAAGAGTTAACAAATTAGTCTGTTACTAATTCTCTTTCCCACATTCACTTGGCAGGAACTGGCAACCTCTACTTCTCAAGGAAAACAAATTGCCCTGTAGATCAAGAACAACACATCTAGACTTCTGAACCTGAATTCTTTTTAGGTTTATATCATCTAATTACTATGCCATATCCATTGTTTAAATCTTTGTGGAGACGTTTGCTAGGTGGAAATCAGCTGGTACTGTCAAGGGAACATCTCTTGCAAAGAGCAATCCAAAACCTAGGATTCTGGGTTGTTTCCACAGACGTAACTTTTCTTGTACTCTCTCAATGTGTTTGATAGGTCACTGTGCACTCCTGGAATTCCTTGGAGCCAACATGCACCTTTGCTAAATATGGTGTGACTGTTAAAGCACAGAGTGCTGTCCCCATCTACAAAGAGTCCATAAATGACCTGCTGGAGAGATGCAGAAATTGTACTAGAAGAAGCTGCGTTGTTACTTTTTGTCTTGTGGGAGAAGATGGGCTCCAGAGTCCTGTGAACCATCACTTCCTTTCCTCGCTCAAGGATGCCGTAGGATTAGAAATGACCCAACTTAAGGTAAGCATAAGTCATGATGAATTACTGCATTTGGTGTTGCCAGCCGTGCTGGTTTGAGTCACTGCTATGCAGTGTTCTCTTCCACTTGATGTTCTTCTCCCATAGCTGTTGCAATTCTAGCTGTCATCTTGAGTTCAAAGTCAGGCTTTTTGATTTGTTTTTTTTCTATGTCACTATATGCGTAGCAAAATAATAGTGATGGGATAATTTTGTGGGCTTTTAATTGTTTCAAATAACATTTGTTTTGACTTCCACCTAACTGCTGCAGCATTGCTCCTTTAATTCTTTTTTGTTCCTAGATACGAAGTAGCCTTGTGGCAAGTGTGTTGGCTTGTAGACAGTAATGTGTGTCAGTGCTAGGTGATGCTAGCTGAGCCGTGTGGAGCGCCTCAGTGCCAGCAGCGTTTCCACTTGAGGGACTCACACTCTCAGCTCGTTGCTAACATGCAATATTGGAACTGCCTTTCCTGCTCCTGCAAACCCCTACCCTCCAGCTAAGGGTTCTTATTTGCATAATAGTGATTATTTCTTAGTGTCTGGCAAGTCTGTCGTCTTCCTAAAAGTTTCCCCACAAGCCTAACAGTGATGTATAACACACTCACTTAGTCCTTGCACTTTTTTTTTCACAGACGTCCTCTGCCTCAGAGAGAGAAAACAGGCATGCTCTGTGTGCTAAACACTCAGTTTAGCTTCATTTCTTAGCACGTAATTTGTGTTGCAAGATTTTTAATTGTCGGTTTGGTAGCATGGGAATCTGCATGTTCTCAATTTTGGCTTCCAAACTGCAGATACACTAAACCAGGGAGAATTAGAGGTTGTTCATATTTTTGAATCTCAACTAGTGTAATTGCTTTAAAAAAAAAAAAAAAAGGGCCAGATTTTTCCCTTACCTCTCTCATAGAATCATAGAATGGTCTAGGTTGGAAGAGACCTCAAAGATCATCCAATTCCAACCCCCTGCCATAGGCAGGGACACCTCCCACTAGATCAGGACGCTCAAGACCTCATCGAGCCTGGCCTTGAACACATCCAGGGAGGGAGCAGACACAACCTCCCTGGGCAACCTGTTCCAGTGCCTCACCACCCTCACTGTGAAGAATTTCTTCCTAACATCCCGTTCAAATCTCCCCTCTGCCAATTTGAACCCATTCCCTCTCGTCCTGTCATTACAAGACCTTGTGAACAGTCCCTCCCCAGCCCTCCTGTAGGCCCCCCTCAGATACTGGTAGGCTGCTATAAGGTCTCCTCGAAGCCTTCTCTTCTCCAGGCTGAAAAGCCCCAACTCTCTCAGCCTGTCCTCATAGCAGAGGTGCTCCAGCCCTCTGATCATCTTCGTGGCCCTCCTCTGGACTCTCTCCAACAGTTCCATGTCCTTCTTGTGCTGGGGGATGCAGAACTGCACACAGTACTCCAGGTGGGGTCTGACAAGAGCAGAGTAAAGGGGGAGAATCACCTCCCTTGCCCTGCTGGCAATGCCTCTCTTAATTCAGCCTAGGACACGGTTGCTGTCTGAGCCGCGTGTGCACACTGCAGGCTCATGTTGAGCTTCTCATCCACCCAGACCCCCAGGTCCTTTTCTCATGGCAGCATGCTCTGCCTCCTGAGTATAAAAAGGAAAGAATCAGCCTGGTGGTGGTGGTGTTTTGGTTTTATTTTTGGGTTTTTTGTTTGTTTTGTTTAGTTTTGTTCCAGCTGGTTGCCCAATCTGGAGTTTGAGTCATGCTGGGGTTTGGGAGGGTTTATTTTGTTGTGACATCATCAATAATAAAAAGCTCTGCAACTGGATCGTTGTTAGACAATTTTATTCCTGTTTTCCCCAGGACTCTGTTGTCTCTGCAGTACCAGCTAATAAGGATGGTTAGAGATCATAAGTGTAACTTGAGTTATTTTTAGGAATCATAGAGCTGATATTAAAAAAAAAAAAAGTTTTTGAGAAGCTAATGCTTCTGTACATAGTTACTAATAACCAACTAGACTTTCAGATAGTTTAGTTCCTAGTCCAAGTGCTGCTTTTCATGGCATGGCTTTTATAAAATAGGGAGTCTTGAATGTTTCTTTAGGAACTACAAAAGGTAAAGGACGTGTGGGGTTTTTACAGATCTGCCTTGTAAGCAGGATGTGTTTCCTGCACTTAATATAATTTGTCTGCTTTTTATATTTAGTTTGGTATTTGCAAATCAGTCATAGACTTTCAGACTTGTTTAGCCTGGAAAAAGACCTTTCAGATTAAGTCCAATCATTAACCTAACGCTACGAAGTCTGCTACTAAACTTTGTTCCTAAGCACCATGTCTATGCCTTTAAATACCTCCAGCGGTGATGATTCCACACTTCCTGCACAACCTGTGGCAGGGCTTGGCAATCCTTGCAGTAATTTTTCCTGATGTCCAATCTAAATCTCACCTAGTGCAACTTGAAGCTGCTTCCTCTGGCCCTGTCACTTGCTGCTTGGGAGAACAGACTAATGCCCACCTTACTACATTCTGCTCCTCCTGAGAGGAGGTCGATGGAGCAATTGATGTCACAGTGGTGCACAAAAATTCATCCTGGTTGTGCTTTTAAGCCTCTCTGGGATTAACTACTGATGGAACTTAATATAATTGTACTCTGTCCTGATATTTCACAATAGAGCTGCCTTTTAAATGCAGTGTGAGGGCTTCACTGTTATGTCCTATTATGATGAGGTGATCTCCTGTGTTGCTGTGATTTTTTTAGCATCTCTTGCTTTTTTGTATTTCTATTCCTGGTGTAATACGAAAGCCAGCTACTGCAGTAGCTATGAGTTTATAGGTTGAGTGAAGCATGTTGGTGAAAGAAATACAGCCCATTAGCACTAGGTAAAAGTCAGATAACCTTTTATTTCGTTATCTCCCTAAGAAGGTGGTAGAGAGGTAACACTTCATGGCATTCTTCCACAACGTGTAGAATTTTGTGGGAAGGCTAAAATAATTTTGAGGTTTTGTGTGAGTCCTACCTAAGAATTCTGTTGGCTTCTCTTTTGTTCCAGAAGAGAATTGTAATTTTTGATGGAGTGTGGTGCTTTGGTCTGGCTTACTGACATGCAGGTCTTTCCCAGTGTGGGTGTGACTGTGTGGGCCCTTAACATGTGTATTTTCTTTTATTTATTTGTTGGTTTTGTGTTTGTTTTTCTCTTCCAGGCCTCCATATTCCAACAAGATGACGTTTATGTGTTTGTTCTTCAGACCACTGCAGTAGCTCCTTTTGTCTCTCTGGATGTAGGGAGTGTAAAGGGCAGGTTTAGTGATAATGGTTTCCTCATGACTAAAGAGAAGAAAGTGGTTGTGTTTTATCCTTGGGACCCTACCAGTGTTGAAGAATTGGAAAAGTCACTAACCCTGACATCTCTGGTGGATGTTGTCTGAGGATACCTGATGTCCTTCTAGATATGAAGTGAAACAGGAGGAGATGAAAAATGAGAGGAATTTAACCAAAGTTGAAGTGATGTACAATTTGAGCTGATTGGAGACTCTCTGTTCCTGTCTTGTGTGAATTTGAACTGCTCATTCAATGCAAAGATAGCAACAGCAAAGCTTGTGTGTGGTGTATTGAAAGCAGCTTTCTCAGGTCCTGGGGAGGATCTCCTCTACAAAACAGGAGAGATGAGTTTGATGCCAGACTGCTGGGCTGAGTTCTCTGCTCCATGTGAACTTGGGAGTTGTGAATTCTTCTGAACTAAGAGGCAATGCAAATGCACTTCTAGACTATGGTTGTAAAGTCTGTATTTCCCCCATTTTCACTATGCAGTTGGAGGAAATTCAGCAGACAGTAACAGCAAGGCATGCTGAGGGCAAGAAGAATGGACAGGGAGTGAATCTAAAACTGCCTTCACAGGTGCTGCCCACATTTGGAGTGGATTGGTCTTAACCCATATGAGGAGAGTGCTAGTCCTGCCCTGTCAGGTCTATGGCTGTCACTCCTACAGGTGTGCTGCCTGCCTTTTGTAAGGTAGGCCTCTGAACAGACAGGAGAGCTAGGCTGGCCAGTCAGACACCAGCCAGATCTCCTCTCCTTTTGCAAAGAAATGGAGATTTTCCACTCTCTGCATAGGCAACATTGAGCAATAACATTGATGGCTCTGCATCTAGCTTTGTCTTATCCCAGAGACTAGCAGCTGTGGTTACAAACCTTTTGCTGCTGCATGAAGACCTGCATAATGTGGCATAGTAGGAGATGTGCCTGGCTGTGGGAAAAGAACTGGGGAGAAGAGCTGTCTGAATGTACAAAGAGAAAGGAAGGGTGGAGAAGCAATGGGCATGTAAGAGGACCACAGTGACTGCATTTTCTGTAGCTTCCCTGTGCTCCACACTGATCCTTCTCACTTTCCAACAGAGGAAACCATCAACATCTTGATTTACCTTGTTTGTGTGTGGGTTCCCTGTGGAAGATAGGCTTGTGACCATTTGTTAGATCTGGTGGCACAGTGAACTCCTTAATCCCTACAAAGCAATGGTGCTTCCTTTTCTATTCTGTTTCTGAGGAAGTTTAAAATGTTTGTCATAGAAATGTCATCTCACTTTGGCATTTGACACAGAAAATAAGCTTGCTTCAGCAAGAGGGGCTGCTGCAGCCTGCAGAGGTGGAAGTCTGAGGGTTCAGCTATCAGGAAGTCCAGGCCACCAAGCCATGCTCTTGGTGGGCTGGTTGTCAGATGTTGTTTGAAATGCAGCTGGGATCTTGCTGGAGCTCACAAGGATCCTCCCACCTTCCTGGCAAGTATTAATTTTCATGCAAAGCACTTAGCAGAGTGAGCACTTAATACTACAAGGTGTTTAAACAAGGTTTGCTGCTGATGTCCTCCTTTGTCTTAAAAGTACTACGCAGGTCATGCTTGGGGATGATCTGGAGGATGTGGAGAGAGCAAGTGCATGTTCCATGGGTCAGCTAGAGAAATTGGAACTGGGAGTTGTTCTTTGCAGTGGTTGCACTTTTAATGAGCAAAGAGTGATGATGCTCGGTGATCTCTGGTATGTTTCTAATTGGGCATTAACCAAAGGTGACATAATCCTGAGCAAAAGGACAAAGCAAAAGATCAAAGACATGATAAAGGGAAGCTGCCTAGAAATGCTTTATTTGATCACCAGAGCGGCTAACTGCCATTGCACAGAAGGGCTTTTCTGATTCAGAATGTGTCCTAATTGAAAGAAAACTCAAAAGTAATCAAAACATGTACATGGCCATGTTTATACATTATATAAAGTTTATAGGGAAAATGCCTGAAAACAAATAGACAATGCAAGTATTGATATAGGGATTTAAGTTATCTGAGAAACTGGCAATGCAAAACATATCCTTCAGGTTTTTTTTCATTATCCTGGACTTAAAATGGAATCAACTCAGAAACAGTCAACACAAGTGAAGAATGGCTCTGGCCAGCCCAATCTGCTAAATGGTGCTGCAGTGTATTAGGAAAAGGGCAGGTTGGTTAATACCTTACTTTGATGCAGGAAAGTCTCTTCCAGCAACATATAAAGAGAATTTCAAAGTGGTACTTAATAGTGTTAAATAAATAAAGCTTTGACAGAATAACTTGTGTCAAAGGCATGCAACAGGACTGTCCGAACATCAATTATATTTGCTCTTAGTGCATCTCAGAACATGAGTCAAGTTTCAGACATCTACAAAAGAGCTTTTGGATTGCTAGAAGTCACAAACGATGGGTTTGAATAGCTGTGACCTTGTTTAGCCTGTCACAAACTTTAGACAGTCATGAAAAGGAATTATGTGGCTGATGATCAATAACTGATGAAGTGGCTGTACAATTAGTGCCTGCCAGCACTAATAGAGTCTTGTACAAAATGTTGAGGGAGGTTGCTCTTGCTTTCTGCAGTTATATAACTGGCATTAAAAGGTTTAGACGATTCGTTATTTTTGAGGATCAGAAGCTCCATAAAGAGTGGATCCATTCTTTATTACTGGAAAGCTTTAACTCAGCTTTAGGTCCTGTTATGAAAGATTTACAGTTGCTTAAGCCAAATGCTTGAGCTCAAACCAGAATTTAATGGGGAAGCTCACCTACATTCCTGTCCTAATAATATGTTCCTTAGGTTTCCTGGTTTTGCAGGTGTGTATTGATAGATGCTGTTTTTTTCTCTGCCCAGTGCAGCAGTGGCTGTAACACGTACCCTGGTTAGTCATTTCCCCTTGGCACTGTAGCCTTGCATTCTGTGCTTTTCTTGGTTACATTTTCTGCCTTTGTCTAGTAACATCAGGGCAAAGAGAAGAACATGGTGAAGGCTCTTCAGGGGCTCCTTTCTTCTGTCCAGGAATCTATCTGTAGCCATCTGAGTGTTGCTACAGCTACTCGGCAGCACCTGTATTGCCAGTGGTATCTGACGGGCTGAGGATCAGCAGCAGCATCAGAAGAGCGTTTGCTAAGTGTCACAGTGCTTGTCCTCAGGGTCATTAAATTATTAGTGCCAGCAGTAGAGGGGAATGGTCTCATCAGTATTCTCTTAGGGTGCAGCCTTCCACTGCTTTGTTGGAGGGCTCACTGGGTTTTTCTAAGGGAAAAAAAAAAAGGCATACTTGGGTAATGTTTTCCTTATTTAATATTAATCCATCTGAATACTGCAAGTGTTTCCAGATAAACCCACGCAGTCATTTGTCAAAGCAATGAGGCAAGCATGACAAGTATGCAGACAAAAAGCATGAAAATAGCTTTGAAGGATCAGCTTGAGGTTCTTGGTTGATGTTTCATGACCATACCTCCCACCCTAAGTGCTTTAATTGCTAATGGAAGTACACAGCAGGCTTCCTGCAGTATGCTGCCCTGCATTAGAAAAGCCTGCTGTGTTGTCGGCCTAGCCAGTACTTCTGTTCATCCAGCCAGTGTCAACCTGCTCTGAGCAAATAGGAGCCTGACAGCTTGCTGGGGAACTTCTCCTGAAACTTCTAATCAGAAAAACTAACCTCCAGAAACTGTTCATGCATAGGATCTTTAAAATAACCCCAATTTATTCCTAGTTTTTAGAACTTGGTGCATAATACCCTCCTCAGTTTTGTTTCCTCAGAGGTGATACGGAATGAGGAACAAATACCTTGTGGTACAAGGTATAGTGAGGCCCACATGCTGAAAGAAATCCCAAGTTACAGCAAACTTCAGATGGGAAAAGTGTGTGACTCAACTTGAGAGATACTTGGTGTTCTTGTTTGAATTAGTGAAATTTTAAATTAGTATTTTTCTATTTCTAAATGAAGAGGGGAAAAGATCAAAACCTTTTTTTGTTGAATAGACTGAAACTGAAAAGCTGCAAGGGAAAAAACTGCCAGACTGCCCCTTAAAGCACTTGAACATGTAGGTTCTAGGGGGCATGTCATGCTGTTCCTTGCATGATCACTAACCTGATGAATAGCTATTATCCAGCATTCAGTCATGCAGGGCTTAAGGAAATGCAGACCCAGGTGTCTTATGGTGGTTTTAAAGCAGAGCTATTAAAAAATAAAGCTAAAAGGTGTGAATCAACAACCACGATGCCCTGGTGACCTGCAGGATTGTAGAAACCTCAACAGAAGTTTGTGCCAAGGCTTCTGAGTTGTGCTGGAAATTGTGGCAGCAGGTGTGTTTGACTTGGACAGCAGCTCTTCTAGGGGTCAAAAATCTCCTCTTCCTCCAGAACAGGAGAACCTTTGCCTGGTGCTGTTGCAGCTGGAATGTGAAGAGAACACTGGACAAGTGCATTAACTGAACAAAAATCCATGTGCCTTTGGCACTGCATATCAGCATCAGCTCCTACTGAAGCCTAAAGCTTCAACAACTGCACTTGAAAGGTGGGTAAAAAATTACAGCAAATGTAGGCAAAATTTAATTTTGGCTTTTTATTATAAAAGTAAAATAAAAATAAGCATTTAAAAAGCACATTTAAGGAACAGATATTAAAAACCCCCCTATTTACAAATAGGAAAATGTCAAGCTTGAAAAATATTTTGAATAAGAGGCACTGCAGTGAAGTTTAAATACATTATTTGAAATATACAAGATTTTTTTTTTTTTTTTAGTTTAAGATTCTTTTCTCTCTGAGTTGTCATTGCTGTGATTGAAGTAATGATTTCTCTTAGCTATTTGATAAACGTTCTTCCATGCAACTGTGCTGCAGAAATCATGGAGAGCAGCTAGAAAGTGTGTCTTTTGTTCTGTGTGTCTTACCTCATTTTATGAAGTGAGCTGGTATTATGCATTAATAAGGAGTGACTTATCTACTGGAGAAAATCCTATCGAGTCCGAAAAGCTCCATCAGTCACTCAATGTCCAGTGCTGTGTGTTACTGCAGCAGCAGAAGCCTGGTTATTGCCTATGGCTTGTAAAGAAATACAGTCAAGTGTACTTGTGGAAGGAAGCATTGGTTAGGAGGCTGCTGCTGAAGTTGCCATTGGTTCAAGGTCCAAGCGCAGTTCCTCCAGCTTGTGGCTGTAAAGTCACTTCCCTCCGGCCAGGATGACACTGATGTAATTGTCACATTTGTTCCTGTAACTGCACATAGCCAACTAGGAACACTCAATTAGCAATGTAATTGCTTTGCACTGAACTTTCCTGTCCACAGCCCAGGGTCATTTTGCTAAGCATTACTGCTGACTTGCTGCTCAGGGAGTCGGAGTAAGTAAAGCTCAGCTTGCGGAAAGATGTCTCCACACCACTGTCACACACGCTGTCACTGTCTTGAAATTTGCTGTTACAGAGCTTGCCTGAAGGGGAGAGAAAAGGAAAATGTGTGTTGCCTCAGCTATGGTGCTTTCAGAAAAGTCTAAGGAACATGTACTGAAAGGGATAAAACTCTTCTCTAGGAAAGGAACTACAGCTTTACATGTCATGAGAGGAAAAGCTGCGCTCAATGTCTGCAGTTGACCAAAGCAAGGGATCTGATGCACTGCTGGCAGAGATCGACTGCAGCTGGAGCTTGGATGGGGTGAGAAGTCTGGTGATCTACTGCCACCAGTGCTGCTACTGCACTGGTCTGGACAGTTGTAGTGGGTTTGCTCAAACCAACACAACAGTGTGGCAGGGCAAAAAGTTCTGTTTCTCAGGCTATGTGCAAGTAGACACCTCCATGATGAAGCCCCTAAAACCTTCTCATGTTATTTCACTTACAGATTTGTTTTTGAGATAAGTACTTGAACAATTTTCACCTAGTGAGTGAGTCTGAAACACAAAGAAGCCAGCAACAGCTGTTGTTTGTGCAAGGTCCACAAACACAGTGCCTGACAGAAGAGAACAGGATCTGGGTTGAAGGCAAGATGTAGACTGGGTGGGACTAGAGCAGTGCCCCCACAATACTGGAGCTCAGCATTTTTCTAAATAGCCATCTTAAAATAAATGACATGATGTGGTCCTTTGTGCTGATAAGCAGCAGAACCTCTCCTACCCTTCAAAAGTCATCTAAAGAGGCAATACATGTACTGGCATGTTTGGACTGGTACAAAGACTCATTCTGAGACTGCGTAGAAAACTGCTCAGACTGAACTAGTAGTGTTAGACCAGGCTACTGTGGTGTTTCATTTTTAATTTCCAGAAATAGCTATACTGTTTTCTAGGCTATAAGCTTCCACATTAAGGTGCTGGCATTGCTACTGGGGTCTGAACAGGGCAACAGGAAAAACCCAAATGTTTCTGTTGCTTATGGCCCAGCAGGACTGAACACCCCTGATGATTTACTGCCTTCTCACAGGCTCTGTGTTTCTTCCAGGGTCTCCTGCCCAGAACCACTGTAAGACTACTGTTGAAGATACTCAAACTCAATTGGAAATCACACTGGCAACCCCAAGTAATGTTGTATTAGCCCTGCTCTGAGGAGGTAGTTGGGACTGCATAACTGCTAGAGGTCCCTTCTGGCCTAAACCATACTCCATTTCTCTTGTCTCCTGAACCCTAAGCCATTTTGGCATGCCACACTGTGGAAGGAAAAATTTAATACCCAAGTCTAACTCAGAAGTTTATGAACCCCAAACACTTTTATTTACCCAAGATACAAGAATGGGGGAAAATCAAATGGCACCTGTGCAGGCCTAGGAGATCACTGCCTAGTTGAAACTTCTTCCCAGTACAGCCATGGAGCTGCCATCAGTCAGTGGCAGGTGTCTGGTTTCGAAAAGGGAGGCAGTGTAATTAACACTGCAGTGCAGGGCTACTGACTCAAGCGACACATTTCCCCCTCTCCTCTAGGCCTAGCAGACCTCTACAAGAAGAAAATGGGGCTGCAGAACTTCTGAAACAGGTAAGCAGCTTGAGCGTTCTGTGTAAGTGTGACCTATTCATAGGCCAAAAGGAGGAGAGCAGGGTGTAAACACCGAAAAAAAGTCTTAATTTTAAAAACCTCATTAAATCTAAAAGTAATTAAACAGCCCTTGATGTTTTTCTGCCAATGTTACCTGTCTCTCCATTTGCAACGGTGAGTGATGGTGATGACAACAGAAGAGCTTCTGCTGTATTGTCCCCTAGATGAGATGAGCTTTGTGAGATGGATAGTGCTTTCTGAATTATTTCAACAGCTTCTGTGTGACCCATCTGTCTCAAAGCAGCCATCAGCTCTTCAACTGTGCCACCAGAAACCTAACAGAGAAGACAGCAGATGCTCACCATCATCCATGCTGGCTAACCAAAGGTTAAAAGCCTGTGGAGGAGGACAACATCCCCTATGTGTATGAGCGTTCTTTATAACCTGTTATGGGCACATTACCTCGTAGTTGTCTAGCAGGGTTTTCGACGGGAAAGGGCTCAAGCTGAAGGCATTATTCAGTATGCCAAGACCCAGTTTTTGTGCTAGAGTGGACCAGTTTTTGTTTGCATCAGACAATTCCAACAGTTTGTAAAGTTGCATCTTGTAACTTTCATTCAGATCTCTCAAGCGTCCTGGCAAACAGAGAATTGTTAGCTTATTAGCCAAATCATGCACCAGTTAATTTCTGAGCAGAAACAAAGCCAAATGAAAAAGTAATTTAGTGTCCATCAATGCCAGTGCTTACTGCTGTAGTGCTGCACTACTAAAAATGTACTCCTCTGTGTCCTTCTGCTCCACCTCTTACCAGGATCCTGCTCATTCTATGAGTAAGTGGGTGGGAGGGAACCTCTTCTCCCTCTTCATTTTAGTTACCAAGCTATTGCAGGGCAGTGTTTTCTGCAAGTACACTTTCAGTATGCAGTTACTGCCAAGTCTTTGGAGATGTTACCTTGTGTCAGTAAGTCCTCCGAAACCACTGCAGACTTGTAGGGTTTGCCATTTAGTATGTCATACACCTAAGAAAATACATTAAAGTCAGTAGTTAACAGTTTCAGTATCTTGACAAATATCAGCATTGTATAAAACCCCAATTCCATCTCAAAGGAGACATGTTTTCCTGTTCTGAGACCAGCATGACTAAACCTGTGCAAAGCTTGAGGGAGTAATCTTGGAAGTTAATCTTCCTTCTCCTGTAGCTGTCACCTGGCCACTGTTTTTCAGGACAGAGAAGGAAGTCTTTGCAGTATCAGTAGCAGTGGCTAAGTGATGGTACCTGTCTCTAGCTGGTGATTTAAAACGAAGCTTAGGATAGATTTTCACCAAAGGCTGGTACCACTCCCCAACTCCACGATTGCAGATGCTGACTGCTTGTACTACATGATCACATCATCAGCTAGTAAGGCATGGGTTATGCAGCCTAACCACTATTTCTGCAGGTCACAAGAGTGTATCTTCTATGTGCCCAAAATCTGCAGTTCTGAAGAAGATACAGTGCAGAAACCACTAGGGAGTGTGTCTGAGTATGGGCCTTCCAATATGAGCTGCCCAGTCACTTCCATACTTCTACCAGACTGACAGCTATTTCAAGATGTCAGCAGAAGCATGCTAAGTGGAGCTTTCTTCCAGTTCTATTTCATGGGGGCTTTCTGTGGCTGAATGAGTTTAATTTTTGACAACAAATGAGTAACTTTTCAGCAGTGGTAACTGGATGAAGTGAAGGAAACTGGCTGGAATGTCATGTACTATTAAAATCACAAAACTAAAAACCCCTACTACGTACTTCACAGTTGGCTGCCATATCCAAGGGTGTTGTTCCAGGCACAATCCCTTCATCATCATCATCTTTCACATCATCTAGATCAAACAATGGTTCAAAGTTCTCAATGTGAGGATTTGCACCTAGGAAACGAGTATGCAAAAACATTTGTAAGAAAAGGCTGCAAGGTGCTTTTCACAGTATTTGAATATGTATTTAAGTTACGAATGGCAAATCTGCTAATTTAGCTGCTCAAGCAAAATTACACCTCACATTTACAGTTATGTCATCAAATAATGGCTTTTTAAAAAATCAGTGAAAGTTAAATGCTGTCCCCTCTCTGCCTAATGCTGCTCTCTGTTATAAAGAGGGAAAGAAGGGGAAGAGCTAGGGCCCAGAAAGTGAGCTATGATTGCACAAACTGACTTTAGTCCTGTTTTACGCTCTCACCCAGCCTAGCTGATTAATTGAGGCAGGAGGGAAGGGATGCTTCTTTTTATATTGTCAAAGAAAGTGAAGGTATGAATAAAAGGCCAAGGACAGCACCAGAGGAATGGGAGGTTTGGGTTTCTGTTTCAAAGGAGAGAAAAAAAACAGATCTAAATACCATTGACAAAATAGTCTCATAAATATTGAAAACTGATTCTTCCACAATGATAGGAAATAGGAGACACTAACAAGCTCATCTTTCAGTGACCTTTGTTTTTCTGGTTTTAAAGAATTCAACACTTATCCCAACTATGCAACAAAGTCTCTTCTCTGCTGCTTTGGCTATAAAAAACTACAAAAGAAACACTAACTTCCAAGCCTGTTCAAGAGGTTTTTCCTTGAGGAACAATGTGCTGGTTTAGGCAGCAGATGCTGCTAAAGAGCACCGCAGGAGGAAGTTCCTGAGGACACACAAACCAAGCTCCAATAGCTGATTTCTCCTGCTCCTCATGTAAGGGCACAGGCCCCTTCTTCTCTGCTTGCAGCCTTCTAACCTGAATTAGCCTTGTGAAATGAAACACTCCAGCAACTATTCATTTTCATACCTGCTGCTTTGAGAACTGCTGCCAGTTTTGTAGAACCCCTTCCAGCCGCTATGTGAAGTGGAGTTGTCCCATCATATGTAGTACTGTCCACATCTGCATCACCCTAAGTGTTTATTGAATGACAAAAAGGAAAGTGCTACTTATCTATACAGTGCAGCTGCACAAACATGGCTACTGTGCAGATAAGCACCATTCCACACCTGCGTGCAGAAAAAATCCAATCTTTGAACAGAAGGAATTTGAAAGTAACCCACAAGTCTCTGCTGCAGAAAGAGTATGGTTCTAGGCACAGCAGGAGGCACAGCCTGTAGACCCAAACAGGTCACTTTGCACCCCATCTCCTAGTTCTACCAGCTGATTGTGTGCAGAGAAGCCCGCCCCTGCTGCCCTGCAGAGCAGGCAGGCCATTGGCATGTCCCTGCAGGGATGCAGAGGAAAGCTACTGCAGCCCAGCTGTGGAAATTAAGCACATAAAGACCAAGGTGTTAAGAGGTGAGACAAGTATTTATAGATGTATGTGGGAGTGCAGTGTAATACAGAGAAAAATATAACAAGCTGTGTACAAGAATTTGACCTTCATTTCCCACAGCTCCAACCTACCTCCCACAAGGGAGTAAGAGACAGTGGGACATCTGGTTAGAGAATAACAGGTTATCATGCACATTAATGAATGGACTATCCTCGTCTGGATTATGTTCATGTGTCATTTGTATGAGGGGATGTAAAAAGAAGTCACCGTGAGGGTGATGGGGCTTTTTTGTCGTCATGGTCCTTTGGTCACTGATCCTCTGTGCTGCACAGGCCTCATGCTTGCACTGGCCTAGAATAAAGAGCACCTGCTTCCATCCAAAGTGTGTTGTTGCTTTTGTCAGCATACTGCCAGCAACAAGTGGTGGAAAATGCAGGCAATGAGACAACCCAGCAGCTAACAAGAGCAGTGACAGATATACACAATTATCTCTTTCTGCACATCTCTATGCACATCTTCTTTCACACACTTGAAGTGATTAACAATGAACAGGAAAAAATCCCTACTTCTGGCCCTCTGAAGGGCTTTCAAGTGCTTTTAAATATGTAAGTAGAAAGAGCTGGGAGAAAGAAATTCTGCCCTTACCTCCAGCAAAAGGCATCCTGCCAAAGGGATGTTCTCTTGTTCAACAGCTAAATGCAATGCAGTTCGTCCAGATTTTTGTTCTTGAGCATTGATGTTAACTCCAGCAGCAATCAGCTGTTTGAGACAGGACAGGCTGTTTGCCATCACCACCATGTGAACTGCACAGAGACCTACATTAAAACACAACCCAGTAATACTTGAAAAACACAAAAACATCACAATAGTGAGTTCTGAGGTGGCTGCATCTATGGGAACTGTTGAGTGAGAGTTACTGTAGTTTCCTCGGCAGAAGTGACTTTGCCTGGCTAATAAAAGTGTGCTTTTTGCACAAACTGGAATTGGGGTCATTGATGGCAACTCCCAGCAATGCATTACAAAAGAAAAGAGAAAGGCATATTCCGAGGTGGAAAGGAAGGCAGGAACTGAAGAGCTCACCTGGAGCATCTCTTTGCCTCAAAGGACAGTAGACTTACAAAGAAAATCTGCATCTTGGTACTAGATGAGTAGATTTAGTAACCTGCACTGCCCCCATCTGCTATTGAAGTTCTCTTCTAGAAACAGTTTGGGGAATAACTGGTCTATTTTAGCATCATTCTCTTGTTAGGTCACACTGTGACATCACCTCAAAGATCACCTGCATTAGGTCAGAACAGCAAGAAAATATTTAAAAAAGAAGCAACCAAACAAAAACTAACCTGAACCAAACCAAACAGTAAATCCTCCCTCCCTGAGGTTTTTTAAATCCCGTAATGACATTTTTAGGTCAGACACTTTAATAGTACAGGAGCACTAAATTCAGATGATCTGTGCCACTAAGAAAATGGTATACTTGTGTCTTTGTGGCTGCTTTATAGGCTCTAATTCTATTTGGTCACAAAGTACCATATATGAAACTCAACACTGGTCCAGAAATTGTTTTTGAGGGGATTTAATTGATTAGAAAGGAGGAAACACTATTTTTTTTCTGGGGGATTTAGCATAAAAAGCAGTAGTTGCATAAGGTGTCTCAGGAGGACCACAGTGCCTGATGATTTGTGAGATTCAAGGCAATGTGCAGGAACAAAACCTCAAATCTATATTGTGTTGTGTGGCTGTTACCAACTTTGTGGCTGACCAGAAAGCTATACACCTGTGTTCTCTTATCTGGAACTGCAGGCATAACAAACCCAAGAACAGCACGTGCAAAATGGGAAAAGATGCTGTTTTCAAGGTCTGTATCTACCTGTGTAGAACACCATGTTGTCAGGAATGGAGACATGCTTGTCCAGTAGGTAAGTGTAAACTATACCCATTATCATTCCATACCTTCACCATTGAAAAGGTTGATCATAGGAAGTATCTTCTTATGCTTGAGAAGCAGACTCAAAATCTTATCATCTCCTTCAGTAGCAGCTAAGTGCAAGACAGAATTGCCATGGCGATCCAGAAGGCTGACATCTGCTCCAGCCTTCAGCAAGTCGTGTACCACCTCTGCCTGCTTTGTGATCACTGCCAGGTGCAAGGGGGTCTAGAAATGAGAGGAGCAACCCATGAGAAAATAAGCAAGAAGAACATCTCTTCTACAGAAATCACTGAAACACACAGAAGCTCCCAGTGTAAGAAGATATAACTGCACAGCTAATAAATGAAAAGCTTGTGTCTGTACACATTTTCTGCTACTGCACACTGCAAACAAGGTTCCCACTTACTAGGAAGGAAAAAAGCTGTCTTGTTAAGTGTCAGCAGTTAGGCTTTAAGAGGAAAAAAGATGTTGCCTACTCTGTAAGCCAGAGCACTCATCTGGCTATTTGGGTGGGACTTGGGAAATGAGATAATCCCTGTGCCCTCCAGACATTGCAACCCCTGCTATAGCTGCCTCACAGCCAAGTTCATGGTGCAGAGAAGCACACACTTCCCAGGCCTTGCTCAAATCTGCCTTTGGCACTGGACAGTGCTCTAGTTTTGCTCCTGAGTAGGAGGCTTGCAGCCTTAGTCTTAGGATTTCCTTCTCCTTCAGAATAACAGCACAGAAGAGAATCCTGCTGCTACATGCATTTGTGCACTCAGGCAATGTGTGTCCAGACAGCAGACAGTATCCACATCTTCCACATTTTTGTGTGGACACCTGCAGCACCCACAGGCTCTTGGGCTGAGAGGTTTCCACAGGTTGCATGTGTACAACACTGAACAGCACCATGTACAACACACTCAGGAAGGTATTTAAACTGAGCATTCCAGTAAGGTTTGGTCAATTGTATTTTTAACACTAAAACAATCTAAAAATTGCACAAGATTCTATCTCATTATCCTTATACTAACAAAGGACTATAAAAACTGACTCATTCCAGCTGTGTACAATGAGCTTGTGCTGGTCAGTAAATCTGTCAACATATTTCCAATTTATTAGTGAATCAATAAAGTAAGTGTCAGCTTTCAGAGCACCTGCATAGAAACCCAAGCCTACATTCCCTGCCACCATTAGCATAAGTAGAAGGCAGGAATAGCTGCAGAGCTCCTGATGAGAGGTTTTTTTCTCACATGGAGCACAGCTTTGCTTTCTGTTCAATGAAGGGCACAAAACATAATTCAGAACCTTGTTGGTTTTACCAGTCTTTACATTTTGAACTTGCTCTGCATTAACAAAAAAATTAAACGTGTAAGGGAACAATGGAACCCCAGTAACTAAAACTCTCTGGGACTACTTGTGCAGACCAAAAGCCTACCTTTACTGCTCACAGCAACAGAAGCAAGCCACATGCCAGAGTGCTGCAGGTAATGTCCAGTTGGCTGCCTTTGGGATGGCCCAGTGCTGTGCACAGGTCAAAAGAGATTTTTCTTTTCCAGGCAGCTTTCCCCAGCTCTTTTTAAAGCCTGAGTTACAATACAGAAAGCTCAGACTGTCACAGATCAGGCTGAGGAGACCAAACTGTGCCTGGTAGCTAAGAGTTCTTTTCCTACTAGGTAAAAGACATGGGAACAGGCTTTTTGGGGGGTTGCTGTGTTACAAGGTGACTCTATAAAAGTGTAAGTCTTGGCACTGATGTGACTGGCACAAATCCTATCTGGGCTATAGGAAGGGCTTCCACATGCCTACACAACTGATGATGCAGCTACTGACTCACGATCCTGAGTTATAATATGCTAGAAAGGTCAAAAGAGCACAATCCCTTAAGAAGTGGCTGAGGGAGCTGGGGTTGCTTAGCCTGAAGAGGAGGCTCAGGGGAGTCCTTATTGCTGTCTACAACTACTTGAAAGGAGGTTGTAGCCAGGTGGGGGTTGGTGTCTTTTCCCAGGCACCCAGTGACAGAACAAGAGGACACAGTCTCAAGCTGTCCCAGGGCAGGTTTAGCCTGGATATTAGGAAGAAGTTTTACACAGAAGGAGTGATTGGCATTGGAATAGGCTGCCTAGGGAGGTGGTGGAGGTGTTTAAAAAGAGACTGGATGTGGTACTTAGTGCCATGGTTTAGTTGATTAGATGGTGTTGGGTGATAGGTTGGACTTGATCTCAAAAGTCTTTTCCAACCTGGTTAATTTCATGACTCTGTGAGCTCAGAGAACATACACTGTAATCCACACTGCTGATTTAGTAACAGAGAATCCAAATAATGAAGCCATGAACTGAAGAATTCCTTATTTTCAGCCTGTTCTAATGATTAACCCATTGAAACTTCTCTGTTAACACCAAGGGCAGTTATGAATTAAACCAGTGAAAACATGTCCTTGCTCTTCCTGACACCTTACAATGTTTCATTGTGCTTCTACACTTGTTTGCATTACAGCCTCACCTGGGCTCAGTCAAACTAAGAGAAGTAAGACAGACATTAAGTTGTGCAGTTTCTTTTTTACTGGCTGAACAATTAACACTTATTCCACCACAGCTACCCACCTGATAAAGGTCATTTCTCATGTTAATGATGTCATTATAATTCAAATCAGGCATCACTTCTAAGAGATTCTTCACCAGCTCAGTATGAAAGTGGATAATTGCTAAATGAAGGACACTGAAACAAACAAAGAAAAAAATCACATTATTTTTAAGATTTGCCATACAAATTTTACGGTTTTGCTATACATCTGATTGGATTCTAATCAACATCATTAGAAGTCACATTTCAGCACTAAATATCAGCATCTAAATTGAATCCCAAGGTAAAAAAAGGTAGTCGGGGGCTAACTGGTGTTTCACCCTCCAATCACAAAAGCAAGCTCAGGATGGCCTTTGCTGGTCCTGAGAGTAACTTAACTGCTCATCAAATAAACATGACCTTTGTAGGACAAAGTAATTGTTTCAGAACTTGCTGAAATCCCCAGATTGTTTGCTGGTTTCTTTTTTTTCATGCTTTGAATTCCTTCAGAATTTCCACAGGTCTCTGCCACCAAAGCAGATTTTCCCTAGAGGGTTTCCCCAGATCTGTGGTTTCTTCATTTTGTTTTCAAGCGAAAAAATGACTAAGGACTCAGGTCTGGAGGGAAAATCTGGTTTGAGACAGCAGTGACTCTGCACAGCAAGACACTTCACTTCTACTGGGTTAATGCAATGGCCTTTCCTGTGCTTTTCTCCAGAGCCAGGACCAGCCAGTGTGGCTGTTACTGCAGACATTACCTGTGGAACAAGCAGGTTGTTAATTTCATAACCTCTCCCCAGCAGAGCTCCATTCTCCTGGTTCCCTTGAGACCCTTTGTTTGGAAACATGTTTGCCAGCCTCTGAACTAACCTTTTTAGCATATTGCTGCTGACACACAGCATCAACAGAGGACATGGGGCATGTTTGTTATGCTGCTCCAGAAATACCAAGATACACTCAGATCTAACACTTTCATCAGGAAGAAAAAAAAGAAGCCTCTTGCCATCTGTGGCACAGAGTCATCTTGAAACTGAGACACTCAAAACCAGGAAATATTTTAAAACGGGAAAATAATAATAAATTTCTAAACCAAACTAGCCCTCAAAGGACCTGCCATAGGCAATACCATGGCACTTTCATGCCCTCAGCATTCCTGTACTGCTCAAACAGTCCCACCACAAACATAAAGGAGGTGTTCCTCTGATCTTGGGTAGATGCTTCTTATTAAGCTCGCTCATGCCGACATTTTATTTCCAAATCTCACCTTTAGAAATAAATTTACTCCTCTGCATTCTCTTTCTTGCAGTGCCTATTTTAATTCTGCCCTGGCACTGGTGCTGTTAAGACATGCTGACCATCCATCACAGAATCACTCAGGTTGGAAAAGACCTTTAAGAGCATCGATTCCAGCCATTAACCTAACACTACCTAGTGTGCTGCTAAACGGTGACCCTCAGCATCACAAGTGTCAATAAGAGGGCAGTCAGTTCCATTTCTGGAACACAGTCCTACATCACAAAATGCTTTTCAGCACAGCCCTGGGCTGTAACAGCATTGGGCTTCTGGACAGGGGTGGGACTGCTGCAAATGCCAGTGCCACCAAGTGCCCACAGGTCTCAACGCCATCAAAACACAACACCAGCTCCTATTCAAAGCAGCTTGATTCCTTCCATACTGCTTTAGTGAGAGATGAGCAAAGTTGTTGACAGCAACATTCCATTAAAGGCGGAAGCAAAAAAGGTAGCTTTTGCCATGTAATTTTAATGATTAAAGTGAAAAGTAGGGAAACCAATTTATGAGTTTTGACTAATTTTTATTTTCTTTTCAACCAGCTCCTGTGGGGGAGCTGGAAGACAGTCACCAAACCTTTATTGTGTTAAGTTGCAGTGTAATTTAGATGTATTACATGCTCACAAACTAAAATCCATCCCAGGCTGGCCAGAGCCTCATCCAGGCTGGCCTTAAACACCTCCAGGGATGGGGCCCCAACCACCTTCCTGGGCAACTCATTCCATGCTCTCACCACTCTCATGCTGAAGAACTTCCTCCTCATGTCCAGTCTGAATTTCCCCGCCTCCAGCTTTGATCCCCTACAAAACTGGATGCAGTACTCCAGGTGGGGGTCTCACCAGAGCAGAGTAGAGGGGAAGAATCACCTCCCTCGACCTGCTGGCCACACTTCTGATGCCGCCCAGGATCTGGTTGGCTTTCTGGGCTGCAAGTGCACACTGCTGGCTCATGTTGAGCTTCTTGTCCACCAGCACCTCCAAGTCCCTGTCCTCAGGGCTACTCTCCAGCCAGTCACTGCCCAACCTGTATTTGTGCTTGGGATTGCCTGGGCCCCGATGCAGGACCTTGCACTTGGTCTTGTTGCACCAAGAAAACTACCACCTGCTATAAGCTGTTGAAATGCTATGCAAGTCTAAGTCTGAGGAGCACTTTATTGGTATTTAAATGAAGATTCCACTTGCTCAATATTCCTTTGCTCCTCACTTCTCTTTTTTTTGTTGTTTTTTTTTTTTAAATGCAGAAGCTATCCTGTCCGTAGTGCTAGCAGTTTTGTTGCTAGTTTCTGCCTTGTTCACATTCCTGCTTTCCTCAAAACAGGCATGAGGTTGCCAACTGGAAAGCAGAACAAACAGTTACCTCTGATTTTGCAGTTCTTCATCAGTAATCAGAGAGCTACTTTCACTGAACGTGGAGTTAATGTAGTAGTCTCTCACAAACTAACTGAGCAGTGTGAACAGCATGTCTCAGTCACTTGGAATTTTCCATCCAGCTGGACACTTTAAGACTCATATAGATGGCATCTGCTGTACAAAAGACTGCAATTTCAGGAAGCAAGTGATTGCACAGGGCCTGCCCAAAGCCTGTCAGCTTGTAAGTGAGAATGTGATCATGTCTCATTTATTTATTTGTGTGAGTTCAGAGCCACTTCCATTGTATTCGCTTTTAAATAACTACTCATTGTTAGCTACTCACTGTATTTCACTCTTGAGTCCCACAGAATCTGCATAGCTGTAGAGGAACAAGATGGGATTTCTACTCCAGCTCACATTACAGAAGGACTGATACACAAATGTTAGCAGCCAAGTCTGCTGCAAACATCTGTGCAATTTCTTGGAAGATAACAACACAGACCTGATGTAAGCAAAAGCAAAATGCCACTCTCTGGGATGAGCTTGGTGTCAGTGGCAGAAAAGCAGCATGGACCCTCTGGCCATTGTTTCTACATCTCCTGGTGCATCTGTAACTGAAAGCTTCCTCTGATGACTTACAGACTTGCATGGAATAAAAAGCAGGGGTGCTCCCCTCCAGCACAAAGCTGAGGATCCCCATTACGTGTATGTCATGATGCAAGCACAGCACTTAACAGTCAGTCAAGATTTTAAGGAAAAAAAGGCAAACAAACTCACAACAAGCTCAACATACCCTCAATGACCAGACTACTTTCTGACAAGTACTGGAACAAAGGTGGTAAGTGACTGTTCCGCAAAGGCAACAAAAATGTCTGAGTTGCAGCAGTACCTCTCCCAAACAGTACAGAAGAAACCAATATTTATTTGATCAGCACTACTACACCATTCTGCCACCCAAAAACTGGCATTCAACCCTGTAAGTAGAGCCAACTTACTTGTCTCCATTATCATCCTGGACAACAGTGAGATGGCGCTGAACAGCCAACAGCATCTTCACATCTCCAGTTACAGCATAATCAAAGAGAGCATTGCAGTGGCGCTTGGTAAGCTGCATGACCTTCTCCGGGAACAGATCACCTGAAAGACAAAATTTTGCCATCATCGGTTCAGTTGTCTTCCTTGCAAGGTCACCTTCTTTTGACAGACATTTGTGCTGCCAAAGAAATTTAAAGTGCAGACCCACTAAGCATTACTCACTGAGACAGGCTGCTAATTACTCCAGAGAGGTAAGGATACAGGGAATAAGTATCTTGTAAGTAAAAGCAGGTGCCTGCTGAGCATTCAGGACACAGGAATCCAGAGAAAGTAAAATCCTGGTAGCTACCTTTGAGTAGCACCAAATTAACTGCATTGCTGTGCACTTGTATGCAACGAGACAATAGGAGCAGGACCTTGGATGGATGTTAGGAAGAAGTTCTCCACAGAAAGCGTGATTGGCATTGGAACGGGCTGCCCGGGTGTGCTGGTTTGAACTAATTGGAGAATTTGAGTGAGAAATTAGACTATTGGCTGAGAGAGGAAAACACAGCATGTCACTTCACCCAGAGCTTTACTGAGAAAGAAAAAAAAAATTGTTTTAAAAAAGTGTAACCCACACATAGATAGTCAGATGGTTTCAGACCTCTCTGGCTGCGGCTGCTTCTCTGGCATGGTTCCTTTGTCTCTGCCTTGGTAGCTAATTCTCAGTAATTCTACTAACTTCTTTCCTACTGCTAAGCCCCTTGGCCAATCTACCTCCGCTTATCTGCAGCATCAACAGGTGGTGAGATAAGATTGGGGAAGGGGGGAAAGGTGGTAGGGGTGGTTGGTTACCCCTCTTGGGGATTTTGGTCTCTGGGAAGGGTGTGGTGTTTCTGTATTACCTTTTCACTGTATATATCTGTAAATAGCTGTTTTACCTTGTAAATATCTGCTTGTATATTGTGCATTGCTGTAAATATAAAGCTTCATTTATCAGCTTCCAGTGTTCTGAGTCCTAGACGGGGTTTTTTCAAAAGGTGGGGGTGCAGGTAACTGCCAAACCACTACATTTTTAAATTGGCTTACCTAATGTGAGGCTTGAGGTTTAATTACATTTGTTTGATTCTTAATTAATCCTGGAAGTTAAAAATGAAGCTTACATGGTTGTGGTATTCAGCTACCCCTTCTGTGACTCTGTGGTTCTTCCATAGATGGCTTGTGGCAACAATTGTTACTTTTATATGGAATATGGCATGGAGAAAGTTTAAGAACATGGTCTGGAATTACAGGGACTATTTTTTAGGTTACATTGGGCTAAATATAACTGAAATAGCTTCACATGCTGTTTTTGATGCTTTTAATAAATCAGAAAATATTAGCAGCCAAAGTAGCTATTCAACTGTATTAGTGAGAGTTATATTGCCAAAAAGCACCATGCCAGACCCTTGTGAAAACTTCTATTCAAGGACCACAGTGATACATTTAAGTTGTGTGATCGTTTTCTTATTAATCATAATTTTAATACTAATCTCTTCACTGAACCTCAAAAGACGGCTGTCACTTTAACAAAACAGATAGATCGTGCCAGGAGAAGAAGGTGCAAAGAGAGTGGAATGCAAACAATGGAGTCTGGCTGTATGCCTGGACAATGTTTACAAAACAATCCTGTAGATAAGGCTCAATGACCTCAAACATTCCCTGCAACTGCAGAAAATTTTTCTGATGTTAGTTCAATTCCCCAGATTGCAAATTGTGATTCTAACACAAAGGCTAATGCTGATTCTAATATGCCAGAAGCTCATGTTCCCCAAAATTCAGACCAACTACAAGCTCCATCTTCTGTTAAACTGGCCCCTGCCAAAATGAAAGCTAAAATTGGGTCAAAATATGGGTCAAAAGAGGATCTGGGAAGTGCAACAGGTCCCTCTGATCTCCCACAGGAGGAAGAAGAAGAGGAAAAGCTTAGCCTTAAAGATCTAACTGGTTTGCTTAGATCTAAATATGAGGACAATGTAAGATTAGTTAATAGGTCAGAGAGGATGGCTCTCTGGAAATCAGGAATGCTGTTAGAAGAGTTCTGTTTGGCCAGGCACTAGCAGACCAGCAAGGAGAGGAGGAGGAGAAGGATGACATCCAAGGCTCTCATGATCCCCTCTGAGAGGTCAGGAAAGTTAGAAAGGAATATTCAAGGGAATCAGGAGAGCCAATCCTAAGGTGGCTGGTGAGATGTCATACTATTGGTGCAAATGCCCTACAGGTAGCAGACAAGTCAGCAAAGCAGCTAGGCCCACTTGCAAAGGAGAGCGGAGTGGACAAACACCTGGCAACCAATCTTGGTGTGATTAGCTTATGGACACATCTTCTGCTGGCTGTGGGTATGAGATACACCTCCCGAGTTGACTTGCCCTGGGTAGCTAGGAAGTGGAACACAGTTAAGTGGGAAATTAAGCTTCTGAAGTTTGCTGTGAAGGAAGTGCTTTATGGAGATCATGCCATACATGAGCCTGATAACATTCCTCTTGGAACAGGTCTCATGAAGAAGATTATTAAGCTTGCTCCTTCATCCTATGCTAACATTCTAGCTAGCAAGTTTCTACCAAAGGGTAATAATGAAAGGCTCACAGTTGGTGAATTTACTGATCAGCTCAGGGAAATAGAGGACAGCCTGTCACATACTACCGTAGTGTCTGCCATACAAACTGTGACTAAAAAGCTAGAGAGTAGCTTTACAGATGGCATTAAGCGCAGTATGAGAGAACTGAAGGAGGAACTCAAAACTTCCATATCCAATCTGGTACATGATACCATTCCTTCATCATCTGAATGGGTGCATGTTTCTGCTATCAGGAACAGACGCCCACCTCCTGCAAGGCAATTTCGGCCCAGGAGACAAATTCCACCTAGACACCAGCAATCACGTGCGTCACTCTGGATACTCCTGCGTGACCAATTTGGTGAGAACATGAACAAATGGGATGGTAAACCTACTTCAGTCCTTTCAAAGAGAGTCAGGGAACTGCAGAGTGGCAGAAACAGAGGCAGCAACGCCAGAAGAGTAGCTGTCACTTCTTCAGCTCCTCAGAGCAATTGCAATTATTCTAATAATAATTGTAATTCCTCTCACAACAATACCAACCACTGTGTACACCCTACATGCCATGTTCAGCATTAGGGGTGCCCTTCCTCTAGCCAGGAGGAAGACCGGGATAGTGGAGAAAATCGAATCTCTTGGAATGTATTCATTAGGTGGCCTGGCAGTTCAAAAGTTTGGAAATACAGGGCTTTAGTTGATACAGGTGCTCAGTGTACTTCGTTGCCATCAAATTGCAAAGGGACAGAGGCTATAACTATTTCTGGAATCACTGGAGGATCTCAAGAGTTAACTAAGTTGGACGCTGAGATAAGTTTAACTGGTAAAGACTGGAAGAAGCATTCTATTGTAACTGGTCCTGATGCGCCTTGCATTCTGGGAATTGACTTTTTGAGACAAGGTTGTTTCAAAGATCCTAAGGGTCATAAATGGGCTTTTGGTATAGCATCGGTAGAAACTGAGGATGGTAAATTGAAATTGTCCATTAGACCTGAACTTTCAGATCAAATCTGCAGTTGTGGGACATCATGGGGACACTGGGGAGGTCGTGGAGTCACCATCTCTGGAGGTGTTTAAAAGGAGACTGAATGAGGCACTTAGTGCCATGGTTTCATTAATTAGAAGGTGTTAGGCCATATGTTGGACTGTATCTCAAAGGTCTTTTCCAACCTGGTTAATTCTGTGATTCTGTGTGGTAGTTTAGAGTTAACACTCCAATAATTCTAAATTATAAACAAGAACTTTCTGTAGGACTGATTATAAAGAAAAAATAATAGACAAGCCTATATAATTTAATTAATTTCCTGGACTAGTAAAAAGTGTTCTTCACTCTGCCACTGCCAACCTCTTTTTCCTGCCTGGCTGATCTTGCATGGCTACACTAACCTCAGCTGAGTAGGTAACAGTGGGACCTGATTTTCTCTCTGGCAGGAGAAGGTGGTGGCTGTTAGCCCCTTCTGGGTTTGTCCAGGGGGAGATCTCTCTTTTATTTCTGAACTGTAAATAATTGTAAATATACAGCTTTATCTTACTTCCAAACCTTCTGAACTAGCCTGGTGATTTTATTCTGACAGGCAATTTTAACCCTACTACAATTTGCTTAGAGGCAAACAAACGATGTCTAAGGACTCTTGTCTATAGAGCACTTAAAAGTACCTCTCAGGCAGTTCTGAGTAGTCTGCACTTGAAGCAACTGAGGCACAAGAACCCTAAATGACTTTGCACAAAAAGCTATAGAATGCATGTAGGGCTTGGTGCCTCCTCTGCAACTCTCTAACAAACATTCCAGTTTTTATAAAGCTCAGGGTTTGCAGTGTGATAAAGAAGGATTTGATTCCTGTTAAAAATAAATAAATAAACAGTGCCATACAAAGGGAAAGGAGGGGCAGTTGACTGAGAGTTGTTACATAGTTGGTTTTAGTTGTTACTTGAGAGAAATGTTACATAATGGCAGGAGCGCTGGCTACCTATCCGGTCCTGGTTGCTGAGGGGCACTACAGAAGGCAGCAAAGAGAGCATGCGCGTCTACTGAGGTTGCCCAGAAGTCGGGAGAGGAAGACTTCTGCCCTCTTCCTGACCAGCACTAAATTGCGGAGGAGAAGACCCTAAAAGTCACACCATGCAGGCGCAGAGAGGCTCTGCCTTTTCCAAGAACTGTTTTGCATAATAGTTTCCAATAACTCCTTGTTTATTCATGATGGAGTCATATAAAAACCCTGTGCCAGGTGCGTTGGTTTGAGCTAATTGGAGAATTTGAGTGAGAAATTAAACATACTGTGTCACTTCACCCAGTTTCACTGAGAGAGAAGAAAGAAGGTTGTTTTGAGAATGTTCCCAAAACATCCAGATAAGCCAGTGTGCTTGCGCAGTCAGTCGGCTCTGGGACCGTGCTGGCTTCAGCAGCTTCTTTCCTTTGTCTCTCTGCCTTTGAACTAATTCAGAGTAAAATCACTAAAACCATTCATTCCTTCCTGCCACTAATCTTTCTGACCGATCTTCAGCTTATCTGCAGCATCATCAAGTGGTGAGATAAAGCTGGGGGAAAGGGGGAAGGTGGTAGGGGGGGTTTGGTTTCCCTCTCTTGGGGATTTTGGTCTCCAGGAGGGGTGTGGTGTCTGTATTCCTTTTTTACTGTATATTTCTGTAAATATCTGTTATATCTTGTAAATATTTGCTTGTATATTTGCATTGCTGTAAATATAAAGCTTCATTTATTAACTTCCAGTGTGTTTTTCTGAGTTTTAGCCGGGGTTCTTAAAGGTGGGGGGGCAGGTCACTGCAAACCCACTACACCAGGTTGTATCAGTATGTGGGTTGGTGGAGTGCAGACTCCCCCCCACACCCAGTGTTGTCTGCCTTTTATCTCAAAAATAAAACTTTAGTGTCTTTTGGGGCATAAGTGGTGTGGATGGCTCATTAAGACCTAATTAGGGCTCATTTATAACAGTAGCATCCTGATTTTAGATTTATAAAATGTACAATCACTGAGATTTCAAAACCCAGAACTTGTCACAGTGGGGTGAAAAAAGGGAGAAGGGGGAGAAAAGAAACTCGTCTGTGGGGAAAAAAAAAATTAAAAATCACTCCAGTGGCTCTAGCAATATCTTTGTGGTTCTGTATCAGCAAGCAACTAGTGAAAATGAAACACATGCAGTTTCAAAACCGCCAGAGACCAGCCTGCAATTCAAACAATTCAATGTTTCTGTGAAACTGCATAAGGTTAGAAATGGGAAAGAGCAAATAAGTGAAACAGACACTGTAATTTAAAGCACACACAGGTAGAGAAACACAGAATCCTAGAATCAGTCAGGGTTGGAAGGGACCACAAGGATCATCTAGTTCCAACCCCCCTGCCATGAGCAGGGACAGCTGACCCTAGACCAGGCTGGCCAGAGCCTCATCCAGCCAGGCCTTAAACACCTCCTGGGATGGTGCCCCAACCACTACCCTGGGCAACCCATTCCAGCCTCTCACCACTCTCATGGTTAACAACATCCTCCTCACATCCAATCTGAATCTCCCCACCTCCAGCTTTGCTCCATTCCCCCATGTCCTGTCACTACCTGATAGCCTAAAAAGTCCCTCCCCAGCTTTTCCCTAGGTCCCCTTCAGATACTGGAAGGCCACAAGAAGGTCATATTGGATCCTTCTCTTCTCCAAACTGAACAGCCCCAAGTCTTTCAGCCTGTCCTCATAGCAGAGGTGCTCCAGCCCTCTGATCATCTTTGTGGCCTTTCTCTGGACACGCTCCAGCATGTCCACATCCCTCTTGTAATAGGGGCTCCAGAACTGGATGCAGTACTCCAGGTGGGGTCTCACCAGAGCAGAGTAGAGGGGAAGAATCACCTCCCTCGACCTGCTGGCCACACTTCTCCTGATGCAGCCCAGGATCTGGTTGGCTTTCTGGGCTGCAAGTGCACACTGCTGGCTCATGTTGAGCTTCTTGTCCACCAGCACCTCCAAGTCCCTGTCCTCAGGGCTACTCTCCAGCCAGTCACTGCCCAACCCGTATTTGTGCTTGGGATTGCCTGGACCCAGATGCAGGACCTTGCACTTGGTCTTGTTGAACCTCATGAGATTGGCTTGTGCCCACCTCTCCAGCCTGTCCAGGTCCCTCTGGATGCCATCCCTGCCCTCCAGCGTGACTGCTGCACCACCCAGCTTGGTGCCATCAGCAAACTTGCTCAGAGTGCACTCAATGCCTTTGTCCACGTTGCCCACAAAGATGTTGAACAAGACTGGTCTCAGGACTGATCTCTGAGGGACTCTGCTTGTCACTGGTCTCCACTTGGAGACATGGACCCTTTGACAGCCACTCTTTGGGTGCGGCCATCAAGCCAGTTCTTTATCCATCTGGTGGTCCACCCATCAAGCCCATGTTTCACCAGCCTGGAGACCAGGATGTGGTGTGGGACAGTGTCAAAGGCTTTGCTCAGGTCCAGGTAAATGCCATCAGTTGCTCACCCCTCATCTATTAACCCTGTGACCTGTTCATAGAAGGCCACCAGGTTTGTCAGGCAGGATCTGAACATCCAGGGTTTCCAGCTACACAAAACCAGGAAGGAGAGCTGGGTCAGAAGTGTATCCCTGGTATCCCATGATGCCCTCTGTAAACCAAATATCTGCTCAGCTACCCATGAAGGTTCTAGTTGTAGCAAATCCATCACTATGGTTCCTGGGTTTGTATTTGCTGATTATTTCTTAACACTAAGTCACAGCACTTAGTTACTTACTTAACACTAAGTAACCTGGATGGCATGTCCAGGATAAATCTCTGGGCTACAGGGTGTTAAACTATTCATTCTTTCTTATCACAGACATTTCCAAAGACCAGAAAACGTGAAGGCTGAACCTCCCTGGTTTCCCCAGCAAGCACACAGAACAGACATTCTTCAAAGTACTACCAGACAGCATCTTTTAGTCTTGTTATGGAAGATACATGTCCTGGCTTGCTCATATATGATACCATGGTCCCTTCCCTCTACTGGGGGGAGGAAGCAGAGTGCAGGGAGAAGACAAAAGGTTTGGAGACATTCATTTGCCCAAACTTGTTCCTCCCAAATGAAGGAAAGCAAGCTCCTGACTTCAACTAGTATGGTCAGGTTTGGCAAAGTGCCATTCAGAATAGTGAGTTTGTGTGGCCACGGCTGCCATTTACATTTGGGCAATCAATAAGCTTCTGCCACATGTTTTGATGCTTTTCCTTTTAACTTTGATTTGCCTGCTCTGCCCTGCCACATGCTCTGCCTGCAACGACCTTGAAGATACTGACAAAATTCCCTTCCAGCTTTGGGTACTGTCTGATACTATTCAATGAATAAATATGTTAAAGCCTCTCTCTGAGAAATTCTGTAACTAGATTCTACTGTACCTTTCTGTCTTAGAAGAAGGAAAGGAGCCTCTCAAGTTCCCTGGTGGGTTTGAGGTATATTTGAAATTAAGAACCTCTTTCTAGTTTCAATGTTTGCATTGGCTACTTATTTCTTAAACTGTTCTGGTTTTGCCTCTTCCCTGCATGTTTCAAACACTGTAAATAAGTTTTCTGGCAAGATTTAATGTTAATAAACAATTTTTATATTGACTACTAATTTTGCATCATTTGTAACAAGTCTAAGCTGCAGTCACTATTTCACAGAGCCTGTTCTTCTGCATTGTATTCTTCACGTAATCTGGATCTTGAAATAGCCTCTCTTTGTGTCATTACAATAGATAAATAAAAGGAACAGTCAACTTCCTGCCTACAATGTTCATTACTCAGAAACCAGTTTTATTTTGTTTTTTTTTTAAATGCAGATTACAGTCCCCTCCTTGGCAACCAAAACATGGACATTATTTCTTCATGTACCAGCAAAAGATTTTAGTCTGCATCGGTCATGAGATTTATCTCAACAAGAGCTGCAAGCAGCAAGTTCCTCAGCTTTATTCAGGAGCACAATCTGTTTCTCAAATCACAGGAGGGTCAGCCTTTGAAATTTTTATAACTATAATCCATCCAATTGGTTTCCCAAGCCAATACAAAGATATTGTTCGAGGAAGCAGAGATCAAGTCAGGA
>VWZI01001787.1:451033-537650 GCA_013396835.1 Psilopogon haemacephalus | reverse complement strand
ATCTGAAGGGGGCCTACAGGAAGGCTGGAGAGGGACTGTTCACAGAGTCTTGTTATGACAGGATGAGAGGTAATTGGTTCAAACTGGCAGAAAGGAGATTTAACGGGATGTTAGGAGGAAGTTCTTTACAGTGAGGGTGGTGAGACACTGGAAGGGGTTGCCCAGGGAGGTTGTGGCTGCTCCCTCCCTGCAGGTGTCCAAGGCTGGGCTGGATGAGGTCTTGAGTGTCCTGATCTAGTGGGGGGTGTCCCTGCCTATGGTGGCAGGTTGGAACTGGATGACCTTTGAGGTCTCTTCCAACTTAAACCATTCTATGATTCTATGATTCTAACATTATATTTAAAACAACCCTTTTACTGCAACAAACAGTAAACAATTGCACACTTTGGAATTTTTTTTTTTTATTCCTTAAATGGAGAGTCTTAAAGAGATCTTTGCAAAGCATTTAAACCTGAAATTAGAAATACAGATTACCTTTTTAAAAGATTGCATAGTGGCTCAGCATTCAGAATACTCTAGTTCATTTGTGATGTTTGAAAGCATCCTCTGCCAGGGAAGTCTAAAAATGTGATTGAAAAACAGGGCATGGTGGCCACTGATAAAAACAAATGATAATAATGAATATGCAGAATGGAAAAACTTGAAGTCTACTGAAGGGTGAACATTCTGAAACATAATCTGGATTAAACCCAAATACAATGTTTTATATACCAAATATAACAGAAGGATTTTTAGGGGTTTGTTTGCTTTGTATTTTGCTTTTCTGATGCTGCTAATGTTTAGAGCTGGCATCTGTGTCCTGCTCCCTGCAAAAAGCAAAGAAATGCTGTTAATTTTCAGTTATGATTTGGGTTGTGTCCAGCTCTGGGAGGTAACAGCCTTTGTTAAGACTAGCTTGTGTCTGTCCTCTAATGTCTACTTTGTAGAACAGAGATGTCAGTTTGATTTATCTTTAGCTTATGCATCTTTAGCTCATTGTGCTATTCCAAAACACTACTAATAATTATAAATAGGATTTAAAATCTTTTATACCACTCATATACTTACATGGCTTATAGGTGATCAAAAGCCCAGACCACAATCCTGTCAGTGGAGCTACAGAAATGTTTGAAATTAATAGGGCTTCTTGTGAGTAATGGCTACCTATACCGATCTGATTACAAGATCTGTACTCCAATGCAAAAAAATGTCTAAATCTGCAGGTGTTTACTGAAACAAGCACCTTTTTATACATGAGTAGTCATGCTGAATTATAGATACTAGTAATACTGATGAAACTTAGCAGGACTGGAACAAAACTTAAGAAAAAGATTTTTTTCCCTTCTATCTAAAATGGTTTAATTTCTTACACTGGGTTGTGAATAAAAAAGAATAAAGGAATAATTTGTACATAAATGCCTGGGGAATCTCTGTGCCGCTTTAAAATTCTGATTGATCTCAAAACATTTCTGTACCACTAAATATCACAGCCTATGTGTAACCTGCCAGAGGCTGACACATTTTAAAGAACTGGAATACTGGAGAGTCCCTGCCCTTTGCTGGTTGCACTAAAGTGGAAGCTATTTGAAGAATGGCACAGCAGAAACTTGGAAAAGCCTGGCTAACATACTTCGCTAGGCAACAGCAAAATCTTTGAAGATTGGGCAAGGGAAATCAAGGAGTGATACCAGGAAAGGCATGAAGGATTGACTGAGTACTTAGAGGGAAGGGTGTCTGTGACATAACAGGAGCGATCTTTCCTTTGCTGGAAGTGCTGGCTGATTCAGCTTTGCAAGGAGGGAAAGATACTCACTTTTCCAGCCTGGCCCACTGTGTAGCTGCGTGAATTAAAATGCACAATGAAAATGCAGTAGCAAGAGGGGCTGGCACAAATGAAGTTAGGGCTTATCAAACTGTGGCCTGAGATGGCCTGCCACAGAGCAGGGCCTACAACCTGCCTGTAGGTGGGAGAAAGGAGAAATACAGATGTGTCTTACAGGAGACAGAGGCACAGGCAGACAAAGCAGTGAAAGAATTTTGAGCTAAACTCAAAAAAACACGTTTAGAGCAGGGTGGAAACCCAACCACAGAAATGTGTAACAAAGCCTTTACTGTTAGCTGAAGGCAAAGCTGAGAATGCTGTTTGCTTGAATTATGGCATAACATTTCAGCAATAAACTCTAGGCACTAAACAGGCTAGCAAGTCTGGAGTTCAGAAAAGGACTTCACTTGAGCTAGTGAGGATGAAGAGGGAACTATAGGGAAAGAGCTCCCACTTGAACTGGTGACAGTAATCAGTAAGCATAAGGACAGGTTTCTGTGGAGGGTTAACAGATGGCCTTGATGGTACAGAAGTCAATGAAAATAGATGGGGCCTAAGGAAGATTTAAAAGCATACTACTGTTGACTGCACATGCTTAGTATGCTTATGCATTTTAAGTAGGAAGGTTCATTAGGACAATTTGCTGCAATGTCAAGATACAGAAAACTCATACATTTCTTGCCAGTCCTGAAAATTCTAGCTTTCTATAGGATTTTTTTTACCCCTATTTTATTCCAGATTGTTACCATACAGGCAATGATAAATACAGGGCAGCAAATTATAAGCAAAAGAGAACCATAGAATGGTCTGAGCTGGGAGGGATCTCCAAAGGTCATCGAGTCCAACCCCTTCCTCTTCCCCCACCCCACCCCAGTCAGCAGGGACATCCTCAACTAGACCTGATTGCTCAGAGCCCTGTCAAGCCTCACCTTGAACATCTCCAGGGATGGGAGATACTTGCTTTTAGGATAAAAAGATAAACAGTAATCTGGTTCCAGTTGCTGATTACAGCTATAGGATACACTGTTTTACCTTTGAATAAAGTATGTGACAGAGCCACCATCAGTTATGAAAAGAGTTTGGGAAAAGAATGAAAACCAATTATTTCACAAAAATCCTGTGAAACTAGAGAGGCCCTGCAAAATGCTTAAGCAAACCAATCTCACAGCTCTGCATTTAATGTGTCATTTCAATTATGTTGACATTCCAAATTTCCTTTGATTCAGTGAAATCAAACATTTGAAAAAATCCTGAAATGTAAGCCCATGTAGAAATAATAAACATCAATAAAGCAGTATCAAACTCTTAGCAAGCAGTACATCAGCTAAAGAACCACAGAATTTGAAAAGCCATAGATTCAGATATCCATTTCATTAGGCAGGAATTCTGCTTCCTCCTCCAGCTCAAACCACAATTAAAAAAAAAAAACCTGTTTAGTAGAACAGCCATAGTTTTTCTGAAAGATGCAAGCATATGATGTTGCAAATAGCTGTTCCTTTTCTGTAGAGTCTGAGAAGAAACATAGATGCTTGAAGAGCTCACCTTAAAAGGATCTACAAACCATACAGATTGACCAGTCGGATTTGATGGATAGGTATAGACAGGCTGTCGTGATAGTTCTGAGTCACTGATGCATACCCTGGAACTGACTGCAGAGTCCACCCAACTCTTCCCTCTTTAAAACCGAACCAGTTAAATATTAAGAAGCAACTAAACTTTGGATCTGAATGCTGAAAACGAAGTAGATTTAAATACCTTTATTACTATTTCAAGAAATACTATTGAAGCAATAAGTTGCTCATCAATATTTGTTACCGTCGAAGAAATCAGCTTGCATACAATCAAAATTACTAAGTTTCTTACCTAATGTAAGTAATGTTTTCTTCCCTGCCATGCTCTAAAAGTGAGGTTGCACAAATATGCTTGAGTTGTCAATGATTGTGTTTCCTGATATTCCTTTCCTTTTATGTGTGTATTTGATGTTTCCTTACAGTTTGTAATGCAGAAAATTAATTCATAATCCATTGTTTTTTCAGCATGCTTACTAGCTCATAGGAAAAATATGAGTTTTAATGACTGTTAGCAAGATTCATTTGCTGAGTCTGTAAGAGAAGGGACTTTATTAATTTTTTTATATATAGAAATGTAAACATTCGTGTTTTGTTAGATTTTGTTACATCCAGTAACATAGGGCATGATAGAATTCTTCAGCAATATTTGGGTTTATGAAAGTTTTTCAGTATTACCTTATTAAGTAAAAATTGCTGTCCAATGCCGTTCATCGCTGCCCTATTTTCCCTATCTCTCAGTATAAACTTTTTGGAAATTATGTTTGTGTACTAGAAGACAAAGTGCCAAGTACCTAATTTAGTACTCAATACTTAGACCCAAGTTTCAGTTGCTGTATAACACCAAATACTGTAAAGATGAAAAGATCAATAAATCCTTGCCTCAGACTAGAAAATTATCAGCACCTTCTTTGGATTAGAAAGTAGTATTCATATTGCATTTAAATAGTACCTTATTCTTAAGGTGGTCTGAACGACTTGAACAACCTATTTGTAATGTGTGTGATCTCTGTGAATAAGGTCAATACTACAACCTGATTGCCCCAAAATTCTGATATGTGTGTGTAGAAAAGTGCTATAGGAAAAGGTGTACAGACTAGTTGTGAACTATGAAAAACAACAAAATGAGGACCAATAACTGGGATTTTAAAACACCTCTGTGGATTATAAAAATATCCCATGATTAGGGTCCTGGGGCTTTTGGATCTGTTTGAAAATCCTGACCATTCTGACTAAGATTTCAGAGATACTTCAGATTTAAGATAGACAATTATACATGAGACTACTTAAAAATTCAGTAAAGTTTGTACACAACAGTTTTGACAAAAAAAAAAAAAAAGAGGAATTACCTCTATACCTTTCAAAATTGTCTACTCTGTAATTACAGATATAATTCCTTTCTTTGGTAAAATAGTTGCATTTTTAGCCATTACATTCTGTCTTTCTTCATGAGAATTTCTGACATGCAGAGTGAACACTGAATATTGAGTAACTGAACACCAAGGAACACTAAATCTCTACAAAATAAACACTCTTCTACACCAAAGTTTACTATCCAAAGCTCCTAAATGCTTAATGAACACAATAAACTATGAAGTCAGGAAGCTTTAAGGACATCCACAGACTGACAGACACAGTGATGAATTTCAACCAGCTCAGGCACTTATTCCTAAAAAAAGGCTTTTCTCTGAGAGTGAAGAGGCATATTGCCCCTAAAAATAGCTCATATTTCTTATCCTTTTTCAATTCACTGTTGCTAGAAATGACTGTGATTACTGTTAGTATATACCCCGGGAACGAGCTGCTGTTTGTAAAGCTAGAAATGCAAGCCATATGAAGAGGGGCCTATACAGAGAATGTATTTTAAATCCATAATTGACCAGTTCTTGGTCTTCAATAGAAAGATACGCTATTTAGACATACAGGGAAAAAAATGTTACTGGGGAGGTCTTTTCAATTTATTCTCTTTCCAAAGGATACCCCTTCTGACTCCAAGAGGAAAACTACAGAAGATTTTGGTCAAGAACATGCTCATTAATGCCCCCTGGTCAGAACTAGGCTAGAATCTAGAATAACCCTATATGCACCCAAAAAGTGTAAAGCTGTCTTTGTTGTCCCAGTTTCTAAGACCAAATGAAGTAACAGCTACAGTATAAGACACTCATTTCTTCACCTCTTATATACACTACAATCTAACCTCCTTTATGTTGTTCACATTTTGCTAATAATTTGTTTCAGAGACTGGAAATTAAATGCAAATAGAATTATAGAATGGTTTAGGTTGGAAACTCAAAGCTCGCCCAGTTCCAACTCCCTGGCATAGGCAGGGACACCTCCCACTAGAACAGGTGGCTCAAGGCCTCATCTAAATTCACCTTGAACATCACCAGGGAGGGAGCAGCCACAACATCCCATGGCAACCCGTTTCAGTATCTCACCACCCTCACTGTAAAGAACTTTCTCCTAACATCCCGTTTAAATCTCCCTTCTGCCAGTTTAAACCCACTACCCCTCGTCCTGTCATTATAAGGCTTTGTAAATAGTCCTTCCCCAACCTTCCTTTCAGATACTGGAAGGCTACTATAAGGTCTTCTGGAAGCCTTTGCTTCTCCAGGCTGAAGAGCCCCAACACTTGTAGTCTGTCCTCATGGCAGAGTTGCTCCTCATGATCATCTGATCATCTTTGTGGGCCTCCTCTGGACTCACTCCAACAGTTCCATGTCCTTGTTTTGTTGGTGCCTTGAGAACTGTACACAGTACAGTTATCTATCTTATCTAATGTAAACAAAAATTATGGTGGTACTGAATGAAGCTTTTTCTACAGGCTAATGCTAATAAACTCCATAGCCAAAGAGTGCACAAGCTGCAGGAAGGCAGTGAGTAATAAAGTTTCATTAGAAAACTGGAAAATTTGGAGCAATCAGAAGAAAGCAGCATGGGGCTGCAAATATGGTTCCAGCAGAACATTAGGTGCTTTGTACAGGAGTCATGCAAAATGTCACTATCAGTACTCTCTCTGTTACTTCTATAGTTAGCATTCCAGAGTCATGTTTTTTTCAGAGCTGTTATTCCTGATGTGATAACTAGCATGAGAAATACAGTTCCTCATCTTCAACAAACAGCAGCAATCCCTGATCAGGTTGAGACAGATGATACAGTATGCTGCAGACATCCCACTAAACCAGCTCAGTGTATGGTGCAAGCTTGACAGGTAACTTGGTTCTCATTTCTTTCCCCTCCACCCACAAATGTTACCTGAGAGATGCTCATCTCCATTCCGCTGTTGTGTACCTTTTGACTTGTTACTGCAAACGAAACTTAGGCCAGATCAATCTCCCATGTAGAAAGGAAGGCACTCTCTCTGTACTATGGAAGCTCAACCAGAAATTATTTCTCTCTCAGAAGATGAAGAGGAAACCATGTTCATGCTTAAGGAACCTGGGCAGTAGGATACTGACCATAGGTAGCTTTGGTTCCTATTAAATATTTCTCAGGTAGCTACTCAGGCAATGCAGCCTTTAGGATTTTTCTTTTTTTTTTTTTTCAAACAAGAAAGCCCTTATTTCTTCAGTCAGAAGGAGAAGAGTTATGAAGATTGTATTTTATAGAAAATAAAAAGTAATTAAATAAAGTAATAAAAGTCACTGTAGAGTTTGCTGCAGGACATACAATCCAACAGCCTTTACTGCTTGGAATGATATGATGAAATCGGAGTATGCTTTATTGTTTCTACTTGAGCATTAAGAAGTATATGAAAAAAAAAACAAAAAACCACAAACTTCCCAATTTCTTCAAGATCTTGCAGATTCATACTGCTGTCTCTCATTACAGACATGTCACTCATGCAAACATCTTTATGAAACAAAGACTTATAAAAAAATAAAGAACTTCAAAATTATTGCCAACATGAGATAGATGGCTGTTTAAAAGATTGTTTTATATAACCTTTAGTAAGTATGAATATAATAAATCATAGATCCCTCAAAATGTGCTAGGCCCTTCCTACACAGAATGACAGGCTTTCAGCTTGTGTTATTCAGGCACTCTCCCTGATATTTGAAAGTCACAGCAGTCAGGTGAAGTCCCTAATAACTGGAAGAAGGGAAGCATTTTTTAAAAGGGTAGAAAGGACCACCCTGGGAACTACCATCCATTAGCCTCAAATCTGTGCCTTGAAAGATCATAAAATATATCCTCCAGGATGTCATGCTAAGGCATGTAGAGGACAGGAACGTGATTCAAGAATAGCCAGCATGGCTTTACTAAGGGCAAATTCTGGCTTTCTATGATAAAATGACTATGTCAGTAGGTAAGGGACAACCTATGGATGTGATCTATCTGGACTTCTGCAAGGCCTTTGACATTGTCCTCAACAACATTATCCTCACCAAATTGGAGAGACATGGATTTGATGGGTGCACTGTTCAGTGGATAAGGAATTGGCTCGATGGTTGCATCCAGAAGGTAGAGCTCAGCGGCTTGAATTCCAGATGGAAAGCAGTGACAAGTGATGTCCCTCAGGGGTCCATACTGGGACCTATGCTGTTTAATATTTTTATCAATGATATAGACAGTGGGATCAAGTGCACCATCAGCAACTTTGCAGATGGTACCAAGATGAGTTGTGGCATTGGTATGCCACAGGGACAGGGTGCCATCCAGAGAGACCCGGACAAGCTGGAGAGGTGGGCCAGGTGAACCTCGTGAGGTTCAATGAAAGCAAGTGCAGCATTCTGCACCTTGGCTGTAACAATCCTCACTGCCAATACAGATTGGAGGATGAGGTGATAGAATGCAGCCCTGCAGAAAAGGACTTGGTGCTGCTGATGGATGAGAAGCTGGATGGACACGAGCAGTGCATACTTGCAGCCCAGAAGGCAAATCACATCCTGGGCTGCATCAAAAGATGCATTATCAACAGATCCAGAGAGGTGATTCTGCCACTTTGCTCTACTGAGACCTCACCTGGAGTACTGTGTCCAGCTCCTAAGCCCTCAGTATTGGAAGGATATGGACTTGATGGAGCAGGTCCAGAGGAGGGCCACAAAAATGATCAGAAGGTTGAACCACCTCTGCAGTGAGGACAGGCTGAGGGAGCTGGTGTTGTTCCTCCTGGAGAAGACTCCAGGGAGACCTAATAGCAGCCTTCCAGCACCTGAAGGTGGCCTACAAGAAGGATGGTGAGGCCTTTTTACAAAAGTCTGTAGTGATAGCATGGGGGCAATGGCTTAAAACTAGAAATAAGCAGATTTAGTTCTTTACTATGAAGGTGGTGGAACACTGGAACAGGTTGCCCAGGGAAGTGGTTGGAGATATTCAAGGTGAGGCTTCATAGCTCTCTGGGCAACCTGATCTAGTTGAGGATGCCCCTGCTTACTGCAGAGAGATGACCTTTGAAGGTCCCTTCCAACCAAGACCATTCTATGATTCTGTGTACAGTCACACATTTGAAGTATCTAGGGGCTCAGAATTCAGACTCTGTTAAGACCACCATTTAAGGCTTTGTTGCTAGTTGTTTCAGAAGAAACAATCACTCCTTAGTCCAGACTTTAGTATTTATGTCTAAAAGGACATTTCAAATATATGCTGATAGCAGGTGAATACTGCTTTCTTCAGAAGGCAGCTCACATACTGAGTACTGTAGCAGATCTTTTGTTTGTTTCTGTGAGGTTTTGAATGTGCACGGAATGCTTATATTTTTGCCACTTAAACACACACACACACACACACAATTTATCAGCACAGAAGGGACCTTTCTTAGTGTTAGTTAGTCTGGCGGTATAATAAACACATAAGGTTTTAAAGTAGATGTCTCTGCTGCTTACCTGTGAATACAAAATACAATGATACCATCTTGTTATGACCATAAAGCTCCACACAGAAAACATTTTCATTTTTGTTTACAATTCTTCAATACCAGACTATGCTAATCTCATTGCTTATAGTTTTTTTCTTATTTACTATATATATAATTTATGAATTGCAGCAGTCTGAAAGTTACATCTCTAGCTACTTACACTGGGTAGTGCTTGATTACACAAATTGACATTAATTTTTGTGTTGCAGGTAAAACAATTGTCTATCTGTTGTATGGAGTTGTGGAAGAAAGTAATAGGCAAGACAGCAGAGTAAATCACTCGATGTGATGGGTTTCCAGACTGCCCGGTGCAAGGCTGTGTCTAGCAACATCTCCCTGTGTCTAGTGGCAAGGGGAGGAAGAGCAAAGATGTGTGGCAGGCCTACGAGGTGGCCACCATCACACCTGATGACACTTGGGACCACTGTTATGAGCTGGTGTCCACTAGAATTGTGTGGATTTGATTTGTTTTTCTTTGAAGGGTGATTTTTCTGGAAGTGCAGGAACTGAAACTGGAAGCAGAAACTCCATTGTGAGAGCAGTGTTTTGCTGGTAACAAAGGCTCCATTGTGCAGACACACAGCACAGTGCCCAAAGCTCAGGATGTTTTCAGCCTATTTACTTTTATTTGTATTTGAGTAGATCTGGAATGGCTGCTGAAGAAATAAAGTATATATTAAGGCCCGCTTTGATCAAATGGATCTTTGCTACAAAAGTGTACTATGATTTTTTTCTGCTGGCAGTTTGTATGGCAAAAGCAGGTCTGAACTGCTTGTATGACTTTAAACAAAATTAATAATCTCAGATTCTGTCCTGGCAAATCACTCAGCAAAGTATATACAAAAAAAAAAAAAGTTAGAAAACCTTTTACAACATCTCAGTACTCAAAACTAGCACAGCTTCAGCCAGAGTACAGGTGAGAGAGACTTTTGGGTTCCTCTGTCTTCTAGCTTTGGAAACTGCTGCAAGACTTTTGCTTCTCCTCTCTGCAGGAGGAGATGCTTTGTTCTGTAGTTGAGAATGGATTCCAGTTGTGATCAGGAAAACAGAGAAGTTTGATCTGTGTTGCTTTGACCTAAATTTCTCTTCTCTCATCTATGAGAAATTTTATTTGAATTAACTAATTCATGCTACTGAAAAGTCTGAGATCCACAAGCCAAACTAAAAGCATCAAAGGTGCACTATCTTGTCATAAATAGATGTACTTTCATATATTGTCCCCTTGACAGACACCATTTGTCATCCATCTCCATTTGGATATCAAGACAGTTTTCAAATCTGGAATAAGATGTTGCTTTGCAAACTACAGGAGCAAAATTACTGTAAAAATGGAGTTTTTCAGGAGTCACTTTTTTCTAACAGCCATTTTATAACCCCCAAATACTCTGTTTAGCAGGGGATTTAAGAGCGACAGCAACTTGACCTAGGGCAGTTAGACTGAAAGCAAGACAAGTGTCCTGGCTGGGAACTTCACCGCACGTCTTTCCACATTTTTTCTTGGACTATTTTAGACTAGGCATAATAGTGTTTTGGGATATTTGTCCACAAGCCTGGGCAGACAATAGGCTGCAGAGGGAAACAAAATATGCATTAGCCTTGTGATTATTGAAACGCTGATGGGCCACAGGTGGAAGCTGATATCTGGTCACTATCCATGGCCAGTTTTCACCTGTGATCAGTTTGACTTGCATTCTACATACACCGATGCACGTGTATTTCCAAATGCTAAAGCACAGCTGCTGCTACCTTAACTGCTGCGAGCGATAAAACATCTGTAGTCAGACACGCAGTAGCCTACCCCACGCTGGACAGCTATAGCGGCTCCTCAGTCAGTGACAAGAAGCCAACGCGGCGGGAATGAAGGCCAGGCGGGGCCGGGTCGGGCGGGGCCGAGGCCTGCGAGGCGCGGCGTTCAACACCCCCTAGCGGGGCGGGCGGCGCCGCATTGTCTCCCGGAGGGGTGGGGCTTCGTGCCGTCGTTTCGCGGACGGGTCGGGTCCCGCGGAGCTGCCGCGGCGCCTTCACGGGAAGAGCGGGCCATACTGCGGTTCCAGGGGGTGAGGCGAGCTCAGCGGAGCGGAGGTGCTTGCTGTCGCTTTGCCGACGGAGGAGTGGTCGGAGCCGCCCTCATCTCGGAGGGCTTGCCGCCGGGCCAGCAAGGCGGTACGAGTGGTCTGCGGTTCGCTGTCGCAGCCTGGTCGGAGCGGGCGGGTTCAGGCTCCGCCCCGCGTCCACCCGCCCTGCTGCCGGCGTCCTAGCCCGGGCATCCAAAACGCTGCAGCCGGGTAAGTAGCCGCGTCCTCATGGGCTTACGCCTTTCCCCTGTCCTGTAGAGGGGCCTTTCACTGACGCAACGCAGGCCCTGCGGCCTGGCCACGCTTTGTTCCCCGGGCGGCGGCGTTGGAGCTATGGTATGTCCCGCTCCGCCGACCGGCAGCGGCTTCCTGGCCCTTCCCGGGGTGCCTGTTGCCAGGCCTTGCGACAGAGCAGTCGTCTCGCACCCAGCCGTCCTGGCCGGCGTCGCAGCGCCTCAGCAGACGGGAATACTAACGGGGTATCTGGCTGCGGAGTTTGTCTCCTCCGTCACGGTTCCTTTCCCTTCTGTGGGTCCCGCAGGCTGTTCTCGGGTCGGAGGCGGCAGGCCAGGTCGGTACAGCCCAGGGGAACCCGTGCAACAGGTTTGAGTATTGTTTCGGTGTTGCTTGTGCTGCCACTAACTGTGTGGCCGCAGTGGCATGGAGGCTCCCGAGCGGCCGCCACCGGCAGGGTCTGCCTTTGTGGGGACACTCCGCGAGTGTCACAGCAGGATCGAAAAATAAGGAAGGAGAGAGCTTCGGGCAAAGGATAGCTCCTCCGAGGGAAGCGGAGTCTAGACCCGGCATCCGCTCGGCTTGTCGGGGGGATTTTATTGCTTTGCGGCAGGTCAGTACGGCGGCAGGCTTCGAGGAGCGAGTCACGGCCGTGTCACTGCCCTGGCGTCAGGCGCTCTTGGATTTCTGGAAGTGCTGCTTGGTTGCTTGGTAGGGAAGCTGATTCACTACTGAACCGGTGGTTGCTCAGAGCCATGGTTGACATGCGTTTGTTTTTTTGACAGGCCTATTGTTGAATTACTTTGCCGTTCCTCTCATAACTGTAGTCTCCCTTGGTGCCCCTTAACAGCTTTTTTTGGTCAGGGAGTTGTTGAGAGGAGATTCTTTTTTAAAAGAATTTTAACAGATGTGTGGAGGCAAGAGTAGAGACATAATGAATGCATAGTGAATCTTTGGTTTTTGAGTTTCAGGTTTTTTTAACAAGCAAAATTAGTAAGGCTTACACAGATGAATATTAGTAGATGCTTTTGTCCATTTTTATATCTTCTTACTAAAGGAAACACTACTTCTCTCCATTTTAGTATTTAAGTGCCTGCATTGTCCTGACAACTGGATGCTGATGTTGCTCACAAATTAAAATTCATTGTGATGAGGAGGTACTGGGTTGTTTTTTTTCCTGCTCCTTTACCTATTCTGTGAAACCATCTGCTAAAATTCAGCAGAAACCTGGTGGACTCTAGAACAGAACTGAAGCTTGGTCAGGGGGACCTACTGTTTAATAAGGTGTTGATCATGCATTCTTCTTCCAGGTGAGAAAAAAAGAAAACTAAATAAAAAATCCTACCAAAATTTGGAACTAGGTTTTTTAGCAATGGATTTCTTTGTTTTGCACAGCTATTTACATCATAGATTGCTGCTTGAAGAATGCTGTAAAATCATTACAGCCAACTGTTTTTTCCAAGGTAGGGTGCTACTAGGTGATCTTTGATTTGCCTTTTGGGTGATGTGTACCATCAGTTTTCATAGAAACAAAAGTTATGAGAAGAAAATACATGTCCTTTTAAAATTATTACAAGGAACAATGCCATATGTCTCCTGGAGTCATAGACTGTGATTCAAAATGGATTGTAATGTTACATTTCTCAGTAAAGCTGATGTAAACAGGGTAGATGTACACCATTTTGTTATTTTGCAGCAGCAGGATAGTCAGGTGAAGTTCAACTCAGTTTCTTGCAGAGTGGTAGTGGGGAGGGGAACTGAAAGTACTTCTGGAGGAGACCTTGATGGTGACTTTTAATACAATGCTATATAACTGTCAGGATTCTTTAGGAATAAATATGAAAAGGAACCCAGTGACTATGAGTAGTTGGGAAAATGAAGAACACCATCAATAGGTAACTTCTGGTAAATTAGGCATAACCTACCATAAGGTCTTACTGGGATAAAAAATGATATTGCAGAATTTCCATTGTGTCTGTTCAGGCTGTCTTTAGTGCTTGCTATTGATTTTCCTGTTCCTGATCTATAGGTGTGTACTTTTGCCTTCTCTCCAGTAGATTTTTGCCTGACTTGAAAACTTGTGATGGTATCAGGCTTTTTTTTAGAGTTTAAAACTTGTAAGACAGATTGCTAATGTGAAATGACTAATGTATCTGAGTGACTGTAAACAACACTGTGAGATGTGTTTAGCCTTTTGACTTCATCTGTAACACAGTATACGCTAATTTTGAGTTTCTGGGGTTTTGTTGGCGAGTGTAATTCTATCAGTTATAAGATTTTTATGCAAGTCTTAAAGCATCTGCTGAAATCTGGTGCTTATCTCTTAATTATGTGTATTCTAGTACAAATAAGAACTATACTATCTACCTTTTTAATTTGAAATTATAATTTATATTCTAAAATGTTATAGCAGTGATTAACTGAGTTTGTAGGAATGCGCTGCTTCCTATTCACAAAAAGCACCATTGCTGTTCAATTTTGCCTAAAACTGTGTAGACTATCTCTGACTGAAAGCATGCTACAAGGATTCTGGTTCTTGTTACTTTCCCACTACTTCCGGTGCTGCCTGAGGAGCATTGCTTGCTAATTATAAACAATGTTGATTTCTACCATATGTTTTGGTAGAAAATAGGGGATTCCTGCTGTCCCACTCTACTTGAATGCCTAGCTTACAAGTATTTCTGAACATATAATGGCAATATTGACTCCTGCTGTGTAGATTAATAATAAACTCTTGTTTTAGGCTTCCAAAGAAAGAAATTTTTAGATTGACCATAATTTTAGATGTTAATACTCAAGTACTCTTTTTATTTAAATTTGCAGAATCCAGGATCCAGGACTCAGGCTTGTATCCCTAAGAGACACTGCCTTCCAGTACTAATGGTAAGTAAAATCAGTCTCTTCCAAAACTAAGCTCTTTAAAGTTTTCATGCAATATATTTTTATTTCTGATGAGTACATTACATAAAGCCATATTACTGCAATTGATTTTACCCGTGCTTACTTAGACTGTAACTCATGACTTCTTTAGCAAGACTGTTATAAAGAAGAAGCTGTGGTTGGAGGTAAGAGTATGGAAAGAAGTTTTAAAAGCAGAATTAGATATTTGCTGCTCTGCTGGGGTTGATAAGATTGTGTACAGAACACAAACGTGAGACTTGAGCACCTTGAGTGAGCAAGTAGAAAGATACACTGGCAAACCTTTTTTAGTCCAAATGAGAGTTTTTTTTTTTTTCTTTTTAAGGTGAGGATTTTCTTAAAGCAGACACTAAACTTGACAAAGAAGCAAATGAAAATCAATATGGAGTGTTGTTTTCCTGTTCCTAGGTGAGAAGATGTGCTGCTACATTTTGGACAAGCTGAAGTTTGGAATGTTGGGACATAAAGAACCCATTAAGAAGGAAGTGACAGTAGTTAAGAGGAGATGAAGGTATGACTTAGGGTTTTGCAGAATCAATGGTTTGAGGGAGATACATGTAGTAGGCATGTGAGAATTCAAGAGTCAAGCTAAACTTGTGTTTAGGCAGAGGAAAATTTGAGATGTGTTCTTAGAGATATATTGTGAAGGATAAACATTGATAGGTCGAAAGTGAGGTCAGAAGAAAATTGGAACAATAAGACTAATGGATTTGATGTTAACTTGTTTTGGTTACTAAATGATATGTATGACTGAAGCTGAGTAAAGAAATGGCCCTACTTGATGAACAGGGTCGGTCAGGATAGACACAACATATGGAGATGGAAGAAACCTAGATAAGCCTGGCATTAGTTGTTGGTAAAAGCTTAATTATTTCTTTTTAATTAACATACCCTCAACAAAAGTTGTCCATTTTCTCTCTGCTAGTGTGGTGTTTGCTAATTCTTTTGTGTTAAATTTTAATTTGGCCCTAGAAAATAGTATAATTGGAAAATGCGTGAGTGTTACATCTATGCAAGATGCTCCAGGCAGCAGTTTAGAGAGCTTGATTTTTATATTCTCTGAAGCATGTGACTATTTGCTTTTGGTAGCGGAATACAATTTTGAGGAGGTGGGAGAGCTGTGGTTACTGCAAGTGGCTGCTGTGGCCAGTTCCTGATTTGCAGCTGAAATGTTCAGAATTTTTAACTTGCATGCAAAAACTGAAGACATCACTGCAAGTAATAGGGAAGACTTACTTCTCCTGAATAAACTAATTCATGGACAGCAGAGATATATTTTTTTTTTCTATAAGAATGAATTAATGTAATTCTGAAATATTTTGAGATTCAAAGATGTGAATGAACAAGTTATTTATTTACCACATCTGGCATATTTCGGTCTCCTCTAGTTTCATGTTTCATTTAGATTAGCAGAGTTCTGATATTATTTATTCCTCATGAAGGTTTTTTTAGTGTTATCCTTGTGATGTCTGCCTTTTTGTGTAGTGAGGCAGGGAAAGTCAGTACCATAACTTAAAAAACTCCGCAACCAACCTGAAAAATGAAACAGAACCACACCAATCCCCCCCACCTCAGGAAACCAAGCCTTCAACAATAAAAACCTGAATGAAACCAACAACAAAACCCAATACAAACAAGCACACATACCTCCCAGGCCTCCCTGCAAACAAACACCAAGAGTAAGGCATTTGACTCTGTCCCACGTGGCATTCTGGTCACCAAACTGGAAATACATGGGCTACCTAGGTGGAGCACTTGCTGGATAAGGAATTGGCTGGATGGTCACATGCAGAAAGTTGTGATCAATGGCACAGTGTTCACCTGGAGACCAGTGACAGGTGGTGTCCCTCGGTCAGTGCTGGGGCCAGTGCTGTTTAACATCATATGGACAGAGGAATTGAGTGCACCCTCAGCAAGTTGGCAAATGACACCAAGCTATGTGGCACAGTTGACTTACTAGAGGGCAAGGATGCCATCCAGAGGGACGTGGACAGTCTAGAGAGGTGGGCCCAGGCCAACTTCATGAAATTTGCCCCAGGCCAAGTGTAAGGTCCTGCACCTCTGTTGGCATAATCCCAAGCACAAATGCAGGCTGGGTGGCAAATGGCTGGAGAGCAACCCTGAGGAGAAGGACCTGGGGGTCTGGGTTGATAATAAGCTCAACATGAACTGGCAGTGTGCATGTGCAGCTCAGACAGCAACTGTGTCTTGGGCTGCATCAAGAGCAGCATTGCCAGCAGAGCAAGGGAGGTGATTCTCCCCCTTTACTCTGCTCTCGTCAGACCCCACCTGAAGTAGTGTGTACAGTTCTAGAGCTCCCAGCACAAGAAGGACATGAAACTGTTGGATCCAGAGGAGGGCCACAAAGATACTCAGAGGACTGGAGCAGCTGTGCTATGAGGACAGGCTGAGGGAGTTGGGGCTCTTCAGCCTGGAGACGTGAAGGCTTAGAGGAGACCTTATAGTAGCCTTCAGTATCTGAAAGAGGCCTACAGGAAAGCTGAGGAGGAACTATTTGCAAGGCTCTTGTAATGACAGGATGAGGAGTAATGGGTTTAAACTGGCAGAGGGGAGCTCTTTACAGTGAGAGTAGTGAGACACTGGAATGGGTTGCCCAGGGAGTTTGTGGCTGCTCCCTCCCTGGAGATGTTCAAGGCTGGATTGGATGAGGCCTTGAGTGACCTGTTCTAGTGGGAGGTGTCCCTGCGTATGGTGGGGGGTTTGAACTAGATGATCTTTGAGGTTCTTTTGAGGTTTACCATTTTATGATTGAGTTCTTTGGGATGTTCCAAGGTCCGTACATGAAGTAGTAGCCTTTTGGTCAGTTTTGAGCTTGTTTCCTTCACCTAAAAGGCATGACTGCTTTTGTGTCTACTACATTTCTGTCTGCACACTCCATCCTGATTTTCCTGTCAAACTCTCTCGTGCTTTCATACGCTTTACCACCCTAGATGGCTTTAGTTTAGAGGAGCATTTCTTTTAGCTTCCATTCAGTTGTAGTGTCAGTATATTGAGCTGAGAAGTGACTCCTGAGGGTCTGAGCCACTCATACTTGTAACCAGTGCCAGGTGTGTGTATTGTTGTGAAGTTGTAGAATTTCTTATAAAAGGAACAAGAAGTTCTAATCTTGCACCCCAGAGGAAAGTTTTCATTTACTCCAGATTGCAAACAGCTGCTCTGATGAGTGCAACTCTTGATATTTTGACTTAACTGCTAATAGCCTGAATTGTTCAATCTAATTCCTTCCACTGTCCTAGTTTTATGAAGTACTGAAGGTATAAGAGCTTATTCTTGCAAGTGTTTTCTTTTTCTTAAAACAAAACAAAAAGCAGAGGAAACTAGGAGTGTGTAATTTTACTTTACTCTGAATTGATTATTTTACTTCTCTCACAAGCTGTGACTCAGACTATTTCTGTGGGAGAATTTGTTCCGTGTGATGTGTCTTATTTTCACATGAACTCCAATTAAAATTTTAAAAGCTGAGTTTGTTTTTTTTTTTTAATTGGGCTTTAGGCAAGTGTGACAAGGAAATCTTGTCTGTGCTGTGTTTTGAACATAGATTTTTCAATTGACTTACTGCTATGTAGAAAATGGTGGAAGAAGAAACCTCTCAATTACGTGGTACTTTTTGTATTCTGTGGTCACTTGATGCTGTGAAGTGAGTTATAACTGTACCAGATTACTGCAACTTCTGCTTTGGTTGCTGCTTGCAAGGGAGAGTATAAGGTGGATGAGTCTTCTGTTGCCTATGGTAATGTCCTGCAAGGTCAAGCTAATGGGTCCTGCAGGAAGGTAAACATGGTATCTCTGAAAACGAGGCAGAAAAGCAAATACAGAGATGTGTCCAAAACCTGTGACTTCTTTTCTCTACTATGCTAGATTAAAGAAGCCTGAAAACATAATTTAACATACACCACATGGGCTTGTCTGGGCCTGAGGCTGGAAAGGGTACAAAACTCTAGCATGCTATTGTTGTGTCGTGATGTCATTGCAAACTTCTTCAAGGGTTCCCTTGGGCTGCAGCAAGACTGCGGTCTGTGAACATGGCCTCTGAATTGAGAGAAGTGCTATTCTTTGAGAGAGAGGTAATTGTTGCATAGTATCCTGTGCATCCCCTTCTGTTGTGAAAAGACTGGTGTCGGTATTGTTTCACAGCTGTAAATGCAGATACTATTGTTCATCCTCAGTTACGTTGTTTCTGTACTCTTCTTTCCCTCTGATATCTGTTCTGAAGAAAAACTCTTCATTTTGTGAAATGAGTAGTTGACTGAGATCAAAGTTCAAGCTTGTGATCTCAGTGTCTTTTTGGATAGTACAATCTCTTACTCATTTGTTCTCCCTTTGCTGGCTCACTATTTGTTATATTGCTTATCACTTCTTTTTTGACATTCACCAATTTTGCTTTTCATAGCATGCTGAGGAGGTGAAAAATGGTGGGAAACACATGTGGAAGGTAGGTTAAATAGAGGAAGTTGTTAACAGATGCTTTTCTAAATTCTGTTATTAGCTAGTTAGAAAACCCTATTGTACAAGGTAAGATGTGAACCTTCCAGGTGAAAATGGGGCAGAAGAAATGGAGAAAAAATGACTGTGACAATATGCTTTTGGATCATGGCCTAGCAAGCTGTTAGCCCTAGATTTAACCAAAAACTGAACATGTTTTCAATCTGTCCATTCATCTGCTGCCAGCAGTTGCTGAGTAGAGAATACTAATTGTTTATGCATAGTGAAGCTGATGTATCATGGCATTTTACTTTAAAAGTAAATAAGCTTGCATACTGATGACATCTACATTAATAACCATAGAATTGGTTATTATTTGCCTAGTTGTTTAGTGTGAATTAACAGGTTTTTGGAACAACAAGAATGTTGTCTTTGTGTGTAATTTGAAAATCGGGTGTAATTTAAAACTCCAGTATACCCTTTTTTATGGATAGTGTATACAGATAGTCAGGATAAAGAATAAAACCAACAAAATGGTTGAAAAGGCAAAAAAATTGGTCTTCCTTAGATATGTTGAGTAGTTGTTTCTATTGAGGTCTTTGAGGGCTCTCTCATAAGTGCTATTCCTAATAAGTTAAAAGAGCAAAACACGAATGCTTCATTTGAGTACCTAAGCTGATTGTTTATCTGTTGGGTTTTATTGTTATTTTGAAACTGTACAGCCAAATAACGCACCACCATGTCCTCGTCAATTGAAGATAGCATTGGCTAATGAATGTTTACAGGCTTTTTCTGCTTTTGGGGCAGTTTGATGTGGTACTCAAATTACTCTGGTTTATGAGCCCTGGATACAGCTTTGTTTACGTTATCTATGTATTTTTTGCTTAGTTGTGGGAGAGATGACATCTTTTAATACAGCTTTAAAGGAAGGTGAAATAATCTGCATAGGTAATTGTGATAGTCTGCTTTCTCTGCCATCTGCACATGGTTTTGAGTGTTTTATGTGCTGAAGTTACCATCAGAAAAATTGCATGTTGACTTCAGGAAATGAAGCTGTTAATTTTGAAGGTCTGCAATTCAGAAGTGTGTTTTTAAAAGAAAAGGCCATCTTATGATTGAGGCTTTACTTTTTTTTGCTGTATTTCAGAATGTCTGTTGTTTGTGCTGGGACTCCTAAGCTGCTGTAGTTTTGAATGTAACTGTCCATCTGCTGCTAAGTTATTTATAGGCAGATCAGTGGAGTTCCTTGTAATCTCAAGTCTTCAAAAACATTAATGAATTAAACATCACAATACTTTTGTAAAAAGGGAATTAGATGGGGGGAACTGAATGAAGACTAAAAGGGATAAATGACTTGCTGAAAGCCATATGTATATTTCATAGCAGGATGTGAAACAGAAGCCAGATTTTTATTTTTTCTCTCCGGACTTGCAGTTCTGTGCTTAACAAACCAGTTAGTGTCTTGTTTGATATATGATGAAGTAATAAAGTACTCATTCTTTAAAACTTGCAGTAGTTGCTTGTGAACAGAGTAACCCGTTTAAAGGACCGAACCATATCTTGAATATTAAATATTTCAGGTCCAACGAATTTGAGTAAACACATTTATATTAATTGCAATTGAACTTGAATTAATTTTAATTTTAAATTTGTTTGAACAATGGTTTCCACTGGGTTGCTTAGCATGAAAACGTTCTACTTGTGGGCCACCTTCTCTAATACCTTCCAGCCATCTAGTCAGTTCAAGTCTGTCAGTGTCTCCTCCTCTCTCTAACTTTGAAAACATTTTTAAAACAGTGTCTGGATACTGGGTTCTTTTTTTTTTTTTAATTAGATGAGACTGAAGACATGTAGGGGAAGATGCAGGTTATAGGCATTAGGAAATTAGGCACTTTTGTTCTGAACTGTATATATAATTTTGTTGTGTGAGTTTTGTGGCTATGTTTGTTTGTTGTTTTTTTTAAAGAAATTTAAAGTTGAATAATTCAGTGTAATCTACAGTTGTTCCAACTCCTAGAAGTGATAAGGCATGAACCATACCAAGTTATGATTTCCTATTACATTGGACTACAGCTTGAAATATTGTTTGCATTTTTATCTGTTCTGTAAATTGTTTGGGTTTTATTGTTTTTTAAAAATTATTTATTTACTGTCTGCATCCTCTCACTCTCCCTTCACTATACATCTGTTTCATTTAACTTTGTATTTAAAAGAATTTTTTTTCCAGAAGTAGTATTAGTTTCTTGGTGAGAGTTTGGAAGAATTTGGTATTTTACTGGAACACCTTTCAGATATCTAGGTTTTAAGTACAGCTATTATGTGGATTTAATCTTGACACTTTCCTGTGGAAATCTTCAAAAGAGTGTGTATGTTGTTGGAGATAAACATTACTGATTTGTAAGCTGGAAAGCCCAAATTACTCTAAAGAACTTCAGTGAGGTTCTTCAGTGTAGTTCTTTTGTTTAACGTGTTTCCTATATCCACAAGTTTTGCAATTTGGCATATGGTATTTTAATTGACAAAGTAGATTGCAGGCAGGCATACTGCACTCTAGATTGTTTCTGAAATTCTGTAAACAGATGTAACCTCTTCAATTTGTTCCATATCTGTAAAAATTGAATATACAGAAGTTATGTCTTGTTTTGGAAGTGATAAAACATGCAGCTTCTTGAAGTGGTTCAGTGTCCTTCAGTGAAATCTGTTCTTGATGCTCTGGTTTTTATTCTGCAGCTTTTTTTTTTATTTAATGAGTTGAAACACTTTTAAAAAATTGATGAATAGGTGCTGGGTCTCTTTCTTTCATCTAAACAGTGGTCTGACAGTGAGCAATACATCATCCTTTCTTCAGTCTAAATTGAGACCTTCATCGTTACTTTAGGAGCCTGTACCAAACCAAACAACACCAACAGGAAAATGTCAAGGTGGGAGGTGGGGGTAAACACCAACATTTTGTTTAGTACATCCTGAGATTCTCTGGAGTGCTGAAGATGGAGAAGGATGTTAAATCTCCAGGTTTAAAAATAAAGTTGTTTTTTTTTTTTTTTTATAATGTGTTCTCATCACTTGTTCTAGTGGGAGCTTCTAGATCAAGCACAGGAAAGCTCTCACAGAAGAGAGGTAGTTGAAAACTTTAGAAGTTCCTGAAACCAAAGGCTGGGCGTTTGAAATGATAACGAGCAGTTATTCTAATTGTTCTGACTTGCTTTCCTCCACTCTGAAAAGAATGCTTACTTTGGTTCCGGGAAATAGTGAACAAAAGAATTACTTTGATCCATGTACAGTGCCACTATTGTGGCAGAAAGCCAGGCAGTGCTTTCATACTAAATAAGCTGGTCTTTTCACAACAGCAAAGAAGCATCCTTCCTGTAGTCAATAAGTTGATGCAAACTTCCATTTGTATCGGGAAGTATGAAGATAGTGAAGTGTGTTTTCAAGCTTGGACTTTGCTCATTGATTATAGTGAAAGAGCCATTTGTACTGATTTTGAAATGCAAGTTGGAGAGGAGAGGGACAAGTCATTACCGAGTATATATTCCACATCTTCAGGAAAAAAAAGAATACTGCCAAAGTTACATAGCATAGGGTCATTTGAGAGACAAAAATGACTGTATCATTCTCAAATGAGTTTTGTGTTTTATGCAACAAATAACCTACGTATTGTCTGAGGCATACAGGAGGCTTTAATAGAATGCTTATTTGAGTAATTGTTTAAACTGTGAGCTGTATTGGGACTCAATTTCCTTAAATTTGTTTCTGTAATATGGGAAATACATATTTAATAAAACTGACAAAAATCACATTTGAATATGGTGATCTTGGGAACAGGAATGTGAACGAGTATGGTGAAGCATGCATTGAAGTAAAGAAGGACAGTTAAAAGTTACTGAAATACTATTTCTGTTTCATAATAAAAATAATTCTGTTCAGCTTTTTTCTTCTTTTGTTTGTAATGAAGCTCATTCTTTGAACAAGAGAAGGAATAGCTGTTCTGTTTTACCTCAAGCTCTCTATTTGGAGTTACTGTTTTGTTTTGGTTAGTGTGGTTGTGTATTTTATGTTGTGTTTTGTTTTCCCCTCTTCTTTCTCTTAAGTAATTTGTGGTTTTGTTTCATTTAACTTCACTCCCTAACCAGAAACAAAACAGTTCTGTTTGTGTGCATGAATGCTGAAGTATCCAGAAGGAAAACTCCATGTTACAGTCTGAAGCCTTATGCCTGGAATTAAAGAAAAAAAACCCCAAACAGCTTGATATTTTTTTATTTTGTCTGTGTACTGTCATTTATCTAAAATTACATACAGAATTAGATTTATTTTATTACATAGGTTGATTTGTGCAAGTATGAATTTGGAAGGGCTTACCAGCAGATGCCAGTTGCTACTTTGTGTAGGCTGGAGAAGGAGTTTGCAGTTCAAGCATCTTGTTGATTTGTCAGTGAAACACAAGCTTAATCACACTGTTCTGCAGTTTACAATGCAGTAAATGTGGGACCTACAAAGGTAAGAGCAGATTTGAGGCAAAAGGAACAGAAACATTTAAGACCTACTGATAGCAGGATAGTGGCAGCATCCTGACACGAATGCGGCATAATGTATTTAATTATTATATTTTTGTTAATAACAGATTATACAAAGATACTATTTTCTTTAAGTTTATTTTACATCTGAATCACTGAGCACATAGATTATCTACCTGTAAATTAATTGTAGATTAATGGGTTTGGGAAATGAGATCATTTATATAAAAGCCCTGATATCCTCACTTGAGATTCTGCTTTGAGTTTTTGTCTTTTTACAGTAAGGAAGAACTCTTTCTGTATGTAAATATTTAATTAAAATACATATGATAATAATTGTTTTCCCTTATTCTTTACAATACTTTGGATTTTGGTTATAGTGCTCTGTGCAAAGGTATTTTGGTCATTGTTCAGTCTAGTGAACTGTTGTAATTAATTTTGTGTGCTTGATGACTTTAAAATCTTTTATTTCAGATCTGTGAAAATTATTTGAAGTAGAATGGAAGCTTCAGTGATATTACCCATTCTGAAGAAGAAATTGGCTTTTCTTTCAGGTATGGTTTCTCTTTTCCTCAGCTGGTTCCTCCCTGTGTAATTTGGATGGAAGTTTTAGGTTGGTTACTTGGATTTGCTGCATATGCTGAACAGAAATACATTGTTGGTTAGTGCTTTGTCATTTATTAGAAGGATCTCTAAAAAAAAAAACCTCTGCTAGTCAAGCTATTGCTGTCATGAAGTTGCAGTCTGTATCTAAAAGAATGATTTAGCAGGCACCAAAAATAATCCTTTCATAATTTTTAAAAGGCTGTTTTAGAAACAGAGAGCAAGTATTTACAGGATTTTTCTTAGAAATGGTTTCCTCCTTTTTCTCTCCTATATTTTCTTCAGATTAGAAATGAATGGAAACAGAATTAGCCAGCCATTGCAACATTTTAATTTTTGCCAAGTAGTTACTTCAGTAGAGGTTTTTTATCTAAACTTCTTCAATTTTTGAACATAACTTTCTTTCCTCCCTATGCCAGAAAAAAAATCCAAAAGAGAATACTTAAATTGTTGAATGATATTGTTTAGCTGATATCACTGGCTGTGTTGAAACTTGGTGTTTCATTGTCCAATATAGGATAGGTAGGTAATTTGCAGAATACTTCCAAACTTCACAGATTGACAAGTGATGCCATAAATATTCTCACTTATTTTAGTTAGACTAGTTTTGCCTGCCTTGGTCACTTAAGAAGTGAAACATGTTCCTTTTTGTTAATGTTTGTTTTGCTTTGAATTTGCCCACTGTACAGTTCCTTTATCCAGGAACTGCAAGTCAAACAATTCCTATTTTAATACAAACAAAATAGCCCTCCAAACTCAAATTATAGCCTGGGACAGTGAGCAGTTTCTTCTGCAGTAATAGCAGATGCATAGTATATTGATTGTTCAGCTCTATACTGCAATGGGAAGTTCTCATTAGCTAGAGTGCATTTTTAATTTGCTGTTAAAACTGCCTGGTATATTTTGAAATGTGGATGTTCTTAGTAGAGTGTAATTTGAGTGGCACTCGAAATGTTAGGAACCTTCTTCAGCCTATCTATTTTTAAGTATGTTTGACCTTTTTGGAATGATATAATATTAATGGATACTGTAATGAATGATAAAGATTGATGCAGTAATTCTTGTAAGAGTTCTTCAGTGTAAGCATAGGAATTTGGCACAAAAATCAGTTTTTCAATTTTGTATTAAAGTGATGTTATTTGATGTAGTTTCATAAATACAAACACATCAATAACAATTAGAAAAATATTTTAAGGAAGTGCTCTGTGGTGTTTTGATGCTGGAGTCCCTTGTCATTTTGGGGTTAAATTGGTACAAATAATGTTAGCTCTTTCACCTTCTTCCAGAAGCAAAATTTCTGGTTTCTAGTGGTGCAGTGTCTCCTCTGATTTGGAATCTGCCTATGCAGCTTCCATGCTGATAAGTCATTACAAATAGCAGAGGAAAATCAGGCAAATTACTGGCTGGGAAAGAAACCCGAATAATCACTTCAGTGCAAAATGAATTAAAACTTTTTGTTCTTTTTTTGTTTGTTTTGTTTTGTGATGCTCTTGTTTCTTTCCTAAAATTGAATGTGTTTGCAGTTTATAAACTGTACCATTTCTTCTGAGTTACTATATACATAAAATTTCTCTTGGCTTTGTTGTTCAGGTTTAATTTTAAGCTTTAAGACTCAGTCTGAGCGTAGTGCTGTTTTAATAGTAAGACAAGGTGGTGGTGTTTACTGTGCCTAAAATCATGATGTGATTTGGTTTATCTCACTAAGCACTGTGTTCTGGAAGCAGTGGTAAGTATTTATACAATCTTTATTTTTTTAGGAAGGAGCTGCATTTTGTACAATGAGGCCTAAGGAAACCTTACTTTACTGTTTTGTTCTTATTGTTTAGTATTGTCAGTATTGTCCATGATACCCATCACTCACTTAACTGCTGATTTTAGCTGATATTCTTGTAAAGCCACATTCAGTTTTTTCTGTATTTCCTTTCAGAAATACAGTTTTGAGCTAGTGATTCTTAGATGGATAAAGATATATTATTAGTTTTATTTATGTAAATGGTAATAAATTTTCACTGAGGGTAAGTATGGGGAGTTTTTGTGTGCTGTGGCACAGAATATTTAGCCAACCTATATATGCTTCAGAGCAAGAAAGCTGCATAAAAATCACAGTGTAGGCAAAATACAGATGTTTGAATCTTTACTAGTAGTGTTTACAAGCTGGAGGGAAAGCCTGTTAGTTGTTACACAAGATGACTTGTCATGAAACTGATTAATTTAGATAATTTATGCAGTCCTTTTGTGAAATGTCAAGAGATTATAGCTTCTCAGGTTTTGGATTTTTAGTTTGTTTGTTTTAAATTTTGTTGGTTCGGCAAATGCTGCCTCAGGTGCCAATTCTGAACTTTCATTAATTAGACTCCATTCAACACTGAAGACTTTAAAGTCTGTATAAAGAAAACATGAACTGCTAGTAATTCTTCACTACATTTGTGGGGGAGATGTTTTGTGTCATGAATCCAGAAGTAACTTTGAAGAGAACATGTCCCTTCCAGTTACGAATCAGCCATGACAAGACTAACTTGCTATAAACGCAAGAAGAAAATGTGGTCTTCTGCAAACCCACCCTTCCCCAGCCATGGGGGAATGTTCCACTTAGGAGTTCCATGAGTAGGGAGATAGAGGAAGCATTAGATACAGTTCTTAAGAATACACTATCTGATAGAGTCTTGAGTGGCTGTTGTGGGTCCTGGAATTCTGGACTCTGAGGGCTGTTTCAAAGTAATTTTTCTACTTTTCCTGTAGAAGTAACCTTTTACTTTCTTAATTTTCCTGTCACAGATTCACTCATTTTGGTCACCCAAGTTCTGTTCAGTCTGTGTTTAAAATTTTTATTGAAACTTCTGAAAGTGTTTCTTTGCTCCTTCACAGTTTTTTCCTTTTCACAGTATGTAACTCTTTAAGTCTGACAGTTGAAGACTTTGGTTCCAACACATTTATTTTCTGTATTCCTAAAAACTGCTACCCTCTCTTCTCTGAGGATATCCTTATCCATAAGGATATAGATAAGTCCTATATAAGTTGCTCCCAATTAAGTGGAAAGATGTCGCGACTACTGTTGTTAGCAACAATTCAGTGGCAAATGCTCTGGTCTCAAGGCCTTCCACCTTCAAGAAATCACTGGTAATTTGTTTGTACTTGGACATACGGTGATAGTAAAAGAGTCAGTTGCACGCTTGATAGCATTTACACTACTTAATGACTGACCCTTTCAGGGACCTCTGTCAATATTAATTTTTCATGTTGTCATGTAATCAGTGGATTTGGCTTCAGTTCCCATTTAAGCTATGAGTAAAAACTTAGTCCAGATTCATGTACCTTACTGGTTCACACCTGTGTGTCTCAAAAGTCAATCTTTTAGAAGACCAAGAGAGAAAATTTCAGCTTTCTTTAACAATATTAAAAAAACAAACCAAAACCCCCAAAACCATACCATTTTAGAGACTTTGAATTTTTGGGCTGTTTTTACTGATATTGTTTTTATAACATTTACCAGAAGGATTACATATGGAGATTAAACCATCTGTTTTGAAATACTAATCTTAATGGTGAGGTGACTGTTACATTTGTAACTGGGTCTGGAAATCTTCTGTTTGAATTTATGGCATGTGGGCAGCCTGTATGGTACAAGATGCTCCTTTGTGTAGTGTGTGTTTCTAGGAAGTGTTGTATTCCAATTGCAACTGCTGGGTACATGCTTATCTTGGGAGCCTACCAGGTTTCTGAGAGGCTGATAATATAGATGGTCTAGGAAGTACTTTATAAAAAAATAACCTAGATATGCACAAGTAATGCTTTTGGAAGACTTGATTCATGTTATTGAAACTATTGGATGAGAAATGATGACTGCTGCAGGTGAGATCTAGGCTCTGTAGCCTTAAATATCAATGTGGTGAAGGAATCCTCAAAACAGAGGTGAAATATCAGTAGTTGTGTTCACAGCAACTTTAAAGATTATTTTTTTAATGTATTTTGAGACCATGTAACTTTATTTAATTTACCTTAAACTATTACATTACCCTTCTAATGACTTTTTCTCCCTGAAACAGGAGGGAAGGACAGAAGAAGTGGTCTCATTCTGACAATTCCATTATGCCTTGAACAGACAAGTATGGATGAACTGAGTGTCACGCTAGACTATCTTCTCAGTATCCCAAGGTGATTTCAAAGGCATTTTGTTCAGGGGTGCCTTATTTTACCATTGTTAGAGGGACTTTTTATTGTTTTTTTTTCCTTTATTTCTCTTTGCCTTTCAATACCAAATAGAGTTCACATAAACGCTTGTTTAAAATGTGATAATGTCTGGCCAAATTAGAACATAAATCAAATAAATTAAGGGATATCCAGTAATGTTTGTATATGACTTTTTATTCTTTCTATCTGGTTCTTTTTTTTGTGTGTGTACTTCCACACTTCTTCCTTGGGGTATCTTTGATAATTTTGTTTAAATGATAACACACTGAAATAACTATGTAAATTAACAAGTCATTCTAATGAAACTTCTAAGCTTGCAAAAGCAGCTTTGACTAAAGTAAAACTTAAACTAATGCTAAAATTGCGGGCTCAATTCAATGTCCACTTTTGGCTGCTGCTCTGGTTGTGGGGAGGTAGTGCTTCCCCAGCAATTGGTGATGTCCAGAGGTTGATGCCACCATTGAAAACTGCCCAGCTGTTGTAATCAGCTTATTGCTGAGTTTCAGTTAGAAACAAGATGGAAAAGTCTTTGTGGGTATACACAGGGAGTAAAGAAAGGATTGACTTGTACTTCTGGTTAAGTAGCAAATAAGATATATTTTGAATTTTTGGCTTTGCAGCTAAATGTTTTTAGCAGATTGGGATTTTTAATTTCTTTGTATGTGATTTTGGGTTGTTTGGGGTTTTTTTGGGGTGCTTGGGTTTTTTTTGTTGTTTTTGAAGAAACCTTATTAGAAGACGATGACATTGTGTTATCAGCCTATAGTATTCTTTCTTGTAGATTCATATACAAAGCTTTGTCCTTGTAGAGGCTTTTTGCACTACAATTTATTTCATATGTTCAGGAAAGAAATATAAACATGTTTAGAAGGCTTCCTGTTTGGATATGTATCAGGTGATATGTAGTTGTATTCTCAAATGTGCACCAATTCATTAGTAACAATATGAAAACAGGCATCTCATTGTCTTCCTTATGAAACTGGAGAATTGTAATTTGAGATATCTGTTAGTGTACTTGAGTATTAAAATTGAAATTTGTTTCTAAATGACTAAACCTAAAGCTTGTAAGATAGTATTTTGATAAGTAAACTATGTAACAGAGCAAAGTTACTGATATGACACTTGTTAATGAATTTTATTTTTTTCTAAGCATTTTTCTTTTTTTAGTGAGAAGTGTAAAGCTAGAGGATTTACTGTGATAGTGGATGGTAGAAAGTCACAATGGAACGTGGTCAAGACAGTTGTGTTAATGCTGCAGGTAAAGAAAATCTTGTACATTCACATTTGCACATTCCTAGATTTGAACCTGATAGCTCTTGTCATTGTAGAGACATGAATGTCTGTTTATCAATAAACAAATAATGGCTTTTAAAATCAGAAAACTGTGACAGAGTTCTGTGGAAGAAGAAACAGTCTGAAAAGCAGATGAAATACCTCAGTATTTAAAATTGAGAGTTTTATTTAAGTATGGCAATAGGCTGTGAGTAGCAGGAATGTCTGCAGGGCAGCATCTTGCTCTGAGGGTGCAGCTGAGCAGATGCTGATGGAATCAATGTGCTATGCTACTTGCTTTCCATTGGAACTGGCTATTTTTTATTATGTTGTGTGTAGTAGTCCCAGTCATAAATTATTCTAGATGCTTCCCAATTAAAGAAATTAAAAAAACTTTATTACTTGAGCTTTTCAGAACTGTGGAATTAAAATGAAGTTTTGTTTCTGCTAAACAATGCAGGTTATTTTCTGGTCTTGGTAGTCAAAGAAAATATAAATTATAGTGCTCTTAAGTAGACTAAAGGACTGCTTCCTTTCTTACTGCACAGATGATTTAGCTTTACTGAGCAGTTTTCCTCTTGGATGAAGCATGAAAAAGTGTGTTAAATACAAATAATTTAGTTTAGTTATCCTTTAGCTTGTTACCGCTCCTCGGTTTTAAAGCCTATTTCATGTTGTCTTTCACCTTGACTAAATGGCGTTCCTATTAGAAGAGCTACAGTAATTGAATCCACTATGTTTCGATTTTGATCTTTACTGAACCTTGTGATAGCTAATGTGCAGTTGTGACATTTAGCGGGAACTTCAGCTAGTGGGAAAGGTATCTATTTGCCCATGCTTATATTTCACTGGCTTCCCGTCAGCATGCTTTACTGCCAATGAGAAGCCTGCAGAAAGGTGAGCTGCACATCTGTATCTAACTTGAAGGAACCAATGAAGGAAGATTTTCCTATGTACACTAATAACTTATGCAGACCACTTGAAATTTCTTTCTGCGTAAACACCTCTAGTTCTCAAAGGTGCTGGCTAGTTGTTAGACTTGTACTTCTGCATCAAAAATACTGTCTACTTTAAACAGTTTGTGCATATCCATCAAAATGGTTTGAGAAGGTGAGGTATTTGAAGAGAAATCCTATGTTTTGTGTCACCTTTGTACTGTGATTGACTGTTGCTTATTGCTATAGCTGATGACTTAAGAGTAATTAAGAGTCTCTGTTCTTTGATCTGCATTCAATGCAACAACAAAATCAGCTTTATGAAATGAAGAAATTACTGCTTTAGGTTGAGAAATGTTTTGCTGGTAATACTTTTATGAATTAATGTACTCAAATGTTGATATTAAGCCTTTTCATTCTAGTCTAAGCCATATGTACAAGCGAAATAGAGGATACCATCTTGACCTGATTTATTCCCAAAGTATGCTATTATTTTCTAACTTTATGATCACAATGTTATTTTACATAGTGTATGACATTGGGTGAAAACTTTTTGCCTGACTTTTTTTTTTTTTTTTTTTAAACAAAATGTCATAAATTTAGAGAATAATTCATGTTGTTATGTACTAATGTAGCATGGACTAATGGTTAGGTCTCAGGACTGGGAATAAAGATGCTAGATTTTATTTTTGATTCTGACACAATTTTGTGATGAAATTTAGTGGAATTGCCTCCAAAGCACAATGGAACTGACGTGTGATGTCGGTGCAGCAGACTTACTTTAGTTTCTGTCTACAGATTTTCAGTTCTTGAATAGATGATGACATGTAAGTGGAATTCAGTTCCATGATAAATGGAGGTTTAATCTTGACTTTGACTTTTTCTATTTGTTTTACAGAATGTTGTTCCAGCTGAGGTATCCCTTGTTTGTGTAGTAAAGCCAGATGAATTTTGGGATAAGAAGGTTACTCATTTCTGTTTTTGGAAAGAGAAAGATAGACTTGGCTTTGAGGTATGTAGAATTTCTGTCTACTTCAGTGAGAAATGCCATTTTTGGAGTACTAGAATAATTGGATGACAGTTAATGTCTGTTTTAAAAACAGCTGTATTCCAGGTGCTTTGTGCATATGCTTTACAAATCACTGTGGCATTTAAATTTTTTCCTGCAATAGAAATATTAAATGAAGTAGGTCTCAAATTAGAAATCTATGGCATTTGATGCTTTGCTCAGCAAGAAGATAAAGCAGTTCACATACTATGAAATTTTGGAGTAAGAAACGGGATTGTACAGGGTTTAGTGTGAATTGTTTTCTGTGACTTCTGTAACAGACTGTAGAAACGCATGTCGTATGTTTGTCACTAAATCAGAATGACCATTTTTAAGAACAATTTGTTGCTGTTACATGCATCTTCTCTGTTTATAATTTTTTTTTTTACACCAGTAACAAGAGTGTTGATCCTTCAGTTTGCCAAATATAAGCTGATACTTTTCTTAATGTGTGAGGCAGAGTGTGTATGAGACAGTATACACTAATGTTAGCAGTTCTGTTCTTCTGGGGGTGTTAAGGGAAGCTTTAGTTTTTGGAAAATTATCTACTGTTAGTATTTCTAATAATTTTTAAAGATGATCTTGAGCTGCAACAGGCTTACTGTGCGCACCATTACTAAAGTATCTGCTTTCTTTGTACTACAAAGCTCTTAGCATTTTTTCTGTGAAAGAGATTGGACGAGGCTGCAAAATATTTTTATGTTCAATGTTCTGTGGCTCTTTCTGGTGGTAAGATTGTAATTTTTTTTAATACTTCTGTATGAAATTTAGTTCAGGGAAAATGGAAATTGGAAGGTTCTGTAAGTGCTGAACAACGCAAATTTAAAGACACTGTCATCTAGATATACTGCTGTTAATTCATATGAACTTTGTCTACTCAGTCTTGTATCAGATTTCACTTAGAATACACGACTTAATTTTTAAGAAACAGTTCCTGCATGTGCAAATGCTCCAGAATATGGGGTTAAGGGGCATGACTCCCATTTCCAAGTGTTTTGTAGTTTGTTTTTTTTTTATGATATTACTTGATTTTTTTGTAATCTGCTTTAGTGTCTTATAAGGAAATCCTGCATATTTGACTTCAGGTTGTATACCTTGCAAATTTAGATCACCTTTTCTTTTTGAGTAGTTCTTCAGAGGCAAATTCCAGAAGTAGCCCAAGTTCAACAGGCCATTCAAAGAATCTCTGAATAGCCACTTTTACCTTTGAGAGTCTGCAGCCGGCAAGGTATTCAGTGGTCAAGGTAGTGAAGTGCCTGGAATTTTGGGGTTCCAACCATGATAATCTTTTGACTTGCATTACAGTTAAACTTTCTTGGGTTTCTGTCTGTTCCTTCACCTGAATCCCCTGAGGGGATTGGCAAGGAGGTGAGGTCAAAGTATATTTCCATCTTGAAGTTCAGCATGTAGCAGCTCAGTCATAGCTTCTTTAATCAAAAACATGAGTATGATGATGTCTTTTATAAACTAGCTTATTGTTTAGAACGCAGTTAATGCTCGTCCAAGATGTGAATTAATAAAGAGATGGAACCAACCATCCGTACTCACAAGCGTAATGTAACAGCTTATCTTTAGAAACTGACTCAAGTGTGCAAGGTTAAGTTTCACACAGATGCTTTCAGGGCACAGGTAAACACTAAAGTCCCAAGAGTGACACTAATATAGGTGAACTCCTGTCTTCAGCAGTCCCTGCTGCCTGATTTAGTCGTTTTTGTTTTTTTTTTTTTTCATCTACACACCTGTAAATATAGACAAGTTCAGGAAGCCTTTGAAGTTGTGGTATAAAAGAATTTTATACAGTGGTTGTTACTGTATACATAATGAGACTGCCAGTTTGGAAATAAATTCTCTAAGAGATTCTTGACAGATTTTTCTTTAATATGACTTGGCTAGAATCTGTTTCTAGACAAATAAGTATAAAGCCTATAGAAAAAGTGTAAATGAAACAGTGATCATTTTACATGGCTGCAATAATAAAAGTTTTTTTTTGTTTGACTCTAAGGATTGGCTAAAGGTCTTTCAATTACAATTGTACAATGAAAGCCTTGTAATTTTATGAAGCATGTTCTGTGCCAGAGAGGATGCGGACTGCTTTGGCACAGACCACTGGAGTTGTGTAACTGAACGTTTTGGTTTCTGTTTCAAATCTAATTTTTTTTTTCCATTACTGAAACATAAACATTTTTCCCCAGCTTGAAATTTTGATGTAAGATCCTGTTAAATTAATAGTTCTGAACTTTTAGGGAAAAAAAAAAAATTATTAGGGATGCATTTCATGCAAACATATCAACATGTCAGTTGTAACAAAAGTAGTCAATGATCTGTCATGTTGAAAGAAAAATTACCACAACATTAAAACACAGCAGCTGCTTCTTAGGCAGGATGAAAACTTCAGGTTTCTTAATGTCTCCTTGTATTTTGGCTTGATTCGTGGACAGAGAAGAAGTTTGTATGAGTAGAGGATTGTAAAATGTAGCTGGTAAATTCTTGTTTTGGTTGCTCTGTGTTGCTGTTGAGTTGATCTGCAAATTCAGAAGCATTGAAATGGGGCAATTGCTGGCTTGCAGGGAGGGCTGTCATCAGCTTTGAAGCGGTTGTCATGTAACAGGTTGGATGATGAGCAGTTGCTGGTACAGAGTTGCTATAGATGTTTCTAAAGAGACTGCCATCCTAGCTCATGGCTTTTCCTTGCACTTTCTGCACTACCTTGCTGTGGTGGTGTTTTTTTTCTTTTTTTCATCTGTGCAATAACTAATTCTTAAATGGCATTCTTCATTAAAGAACAGGGAAAGCTTGAGAGCACAGTAGGAAAAATCTTGTCCTTTCCCAAGTAATGAAGAAGCACCCTTGGTATTATGCAGGCCTTTGTTTTTGATCATTCATTACCTTTTGGCCATCTGTGATTAGGAAAACTAAGTGAAAATCACCTTGTCTGTGCTCCAAATAGTATTTCTGTTAGAGACAGTAGTGTGCCTCTGCTCTAGTCCTGATATGAGTGGTGGGCACTGATAAGGCTTAGAAGCCACTAAGTCATGCACAAACCTGCAGCAGCATAACTGTATATTACTAGCAGTAAAATAAACCCCAAGCAACACACTACTTGTTTTGGTCCATGTATTAGATTTGCATAAATGCTGCAGAAATCCAAGAACGCCTTTGCACCAGTGAAATGAATGTGATCTAAAGAATTAAATAAATAAAAGGCTTTCATGCTTTCACTTGAGAGTATAATTCAATTTTATTTGAAGTAAATTATATGTAACTGCAACCTGATCTGTTTTGAGTAACTTGCTTAATGCAGAAGGAACCTCAAAAGATCATCCAACCCTGCTGCCAGAGCAGGATCTCTTATACCAGATCACATAGGAATGTGTCCAGGTGGGTTTTCAATATCTCCAGAGAGGGAGACTCCAGAACTTTCCTGTGCAAGGCTGTTCCAGTGTTCTGTCACCTTCACAGTGAAAAAATTCCTCCTTGTGTTTAAATGAAACTTCCTGTGCTTTAGCTTCCATGCATTGTCTCTTGTCCTGTCCTTGAACATCACCAAGATGAGCCTGGCTCCATCATTCTGGCACTCTTCCTTTACATATTTATAAACATTGATGAGGTCACCTCTCAGTCTCTGCTTCTCCAAGCTAAAGAGCCCCAGCTCCCTCAGTCTCTCCTCATAAGACAGATGTTCCATACCCTAATCATCTTTGTGGCTCTGTGCTGCCATTAATCACAGTGCTTTCCTTTCTGTTCAGAGGCAGAGATCCTCTACTCCAAAATAGCACGTAGTGATGAGTTGCAAAGCACTAGAAGTAAATACGGGAGATGAGACCAAAAGGCTACTGTGTGGTTAAGTATGAAGAGGTGGGCTGATTCAGCTGAATGGAAGTCCATATCTTTATTCCCAGTTACTATTAGTGTTGGTTTTCTACCTCCCTGGAGTCAAGTCTCATTGATCCTTCAGCAGAGCTTTATTCTAAAAAGCTTGTTAGCAATGAATTTTTGTGTTCACTGAAGCTTTTTTTTTTTTTTGATCCTGTGCCCATGCTTCATTACAGAAGTGTCTTAATTGTTCCAAGGGTGTCTTTCAGCTGAAATGTTGTGTCTTCTACACAGTTCATGTTTTGAAATGAATGAAAAACTAAGTTTGAAAAAAAAATCTAAATGTGGTTTGGAGGTTTGGGCGATGTTGCTTTTTGTCTTTTTATTAATATACTTCAGATGGTAACATGATAAATCACTGTTAGTAGCTATGATGTGTTGTATTTGATGGTGAGCTTTTTATATGAAGATAACTTACTAGTATAACTGTCCTGGCTTAACACAGCCTCTTCTTAAAGGCTCCTCTTCCCTCACACAGGTGGGAGAGAAAGTAACACAAAAAGACCCTCTGGGTTGAGATAGTTTTATTGGAAATGATCCATTACCTGGTTACCTTAGCCTTGGGTAATTGGTACATACCTATGATACTACCTTGCCTAGACAAACAGCCTTTGTTCTGAAAGTGGTTAAATGCTGTTATGTGGTTACAGTAATACTTAATGTTCCAAAATACAAAAATCCCTCTGAAACGTTTACATATGCCTGCTTTCTGTAATGCCATTGAAAACACTTTGTGGTCTAGAATGGATTACTGTATTACTACAAGAAGGTTTTAAAGTCAACTATTTTTACAATGCATACCTTTATATTTTAGCTTTTATATTCTTGGAAATTAATTGTGGCACAACCATACCCAGTTGAACTTTTAAAAATAATGCTAGTAAACAAAGTATGGCTCCACAAGATGGAGAATGACTAACACTTGGCAGGAAATATTTTTTATATCAGATCTTCCAGGTAAGGGATTTAGAACTGAGGCATTAAAGTTTGTAGCTTTCATGGATTTTCCCAGAAATGCATAGGAATTCCATTTTTTAATTAGAATTATTCTTACTTGTCTTCTGCATGTTTTTCTTGTTGCTGTTTCAACACTTGGAGGCAATGGGTCCCTTCTTTTAAAAACCCTGGCCAAATCAGGGAATTGCCCCTGTGGAGCTGGAGTACGTAAGCTTGCATTAATGTCATGTTCTAAATTCAGCCTTAAAGAAGGGCATGCTGGAAAATACCAGATTGTGTGTGTACATTAGTCTCTTCTCTGGGATTGAAAAAAGATAGTGTGCTGATTGTTATCATGAGCCCTGGAGAGGAAGGTGGATGAATGGGCAAAATAAGGAGTGCTTGCAAGTGAAGGAGGCAGTTATTTGAGATTAAGTTGACAGTCTAGTGGATATGTGAATTCTATTAGCTGCTCTTCAGGTTCTGGTATGCCAGATTTCTCTGTGATCATGGCCAGATAGATATTTAACTTGTATTTCTGGCTGTGATGTTAAAGCAACTGATCCTTCTATAGATTGGTGTTCCGTATTAACAAATAACACTCAGTCCTTCTCGGTGTTTAATCAAATAGTGGTGAATGGAGCTGTAGCCAGTCAATAGTAGTGTCCCCCAGGGATCAGCGTTGGGCCCAGTTCTCTTTAATACCTTCATTGATGATCTGGATGAGGGGATTGAGTCCACCATCAGTAAGTGTGCAGGGGACACCAAGTTGGGAGCATGTATCTATCTGTTAGAGGGTAAGAGGGCTCTGCAGAGGTACCTGGACAGGCTGGATAGATGTGCACAGTCCAATGCCATGAGGTTTACCAAGTCCAAGTGTCAGGTCCTGCACTTTGGCCACAATAACCCCATGCAGTGCTACAGGCTGGGAACAGAATGGTGGGAGAGCAGCCATGCAGAAAGGGAGCTGGGGGTACTGGTTGACAGGAGCCTGAACATGAGCTTGTGGTGTGCCCAGGTGGCTAAGAAGGCCAATGGCATCCTGGCCTGTATTGGTAATAGTGTGGCCATCAGGATCAGGGAAGTCATTCTGCCTCTGTGTCCAGCACTAGTTAGTCCACATCCTGATTACTGTGTCCAGTTATGGGCCCCTCAGTTTAAGAAAGATGTTGAGGTGCTGGAGCATGTCCAGAGAAGTGGACTAAGGTGGGTGATGGGGCTGGAGTACAGCCCTGTGAGGAGTGGCTGAGGGAGCTAGGATTGTTTATACTGGAGAAGAGGAGGCTTAAGGGAAACCTTCCTCTCTACATCTACCTGAAAGGAGTTTGTAGCTAGGTGGGGGTTGGTCTCTTCTCCCAGGCAACCGTTGACAGAACAAGAGGACACAGTCTCAAACTGTACCGGGGCAGATTTAGAATGGATGTCAGGAAGAAGTTCTTTATGGAAAGGGTGATTGCCCATTGGAACAGGCTGCCCGGGAAAGTAGTGGAGTCACTATCCCTGGAGGTTAAGAGAAGGCTGTATGAGGCACTTAGTGCCATGGTTTAGTTAATCAGAAGGGCTAAGCAATAGGGCTCGATGATCCTAGAGGTCTTTTCCAACCTGGTTAATTCTGTGATTCTGTGAAATATTACTTCAATCAATTTTTTTGAAAGGTGTTTGTCATCAAATATTGGAGTTCTTCTTTGCCTCAGATAGAGGAAGTCTTTGCTTTATAATTCCATAGTTGTTCTTGAGAAATCATCAGGAGAATGGTTAAGAGCATATTTAAGCCTTTACAGCAGCTGCATTTGCTGTAGAATAAGTATGTCTGACATTCAAAAATACATTGTGCTTTAGAAGAGAATTAGAATTCACATTTAATCCAGAATTCCTCTCTCATCTTGACATCTACCTGTATCTTGTTGCAGATGATCAAAGAAAATAATTGCTAACCCCAGAAAATGGCATACAGAGAGATCAAATAGCTTTGTTCAAAGCTCTTTTATTACGAATTATAAACATTATTGGCATTGTTGTCCCAGTCAAAATCATGTTATTAGGAAAAATAACTGTAGTCACATTCCTGAGAAATAAGGGAATTTTGCAGTTAAAGCATGAAATGTTCAAGTATGCAGCTCTTTGTTCAGTTTGTGTTGGTTTTACTCAAAAAACCCAGCACATTTTACTTCTCCCAAAGCACTGCTCTGAGTTGTTTCTGAGATGGCTTTCACAATGGTTTTTACCAGGCCAATATTGTGCAAAGCCAGTTTGCTGATTAGAGTGGAGCAATGATGAGAGCTGCTACCGCTCTTTTCAGTTTTAATAGAAACTGAGTACAAATAATTACAGAGGCTCTGGTTAGTAGCTAGCAGAATATATTTGAAATCTGTTAACATTGTCACTATCAGCTGTCACTATTATCAGAACTGAGTGGGTCATGTGGGAAGGGAAGCAAAGATTTAAGGACTCAGTAATTTCAGCTTTTTGGGTTTGTTTTTTTTTTTCTCTTTTACCATCTGTCTAAGTTTTGGGTGAAGGAAACAACCTTTTTTTATTTTGGTTTTTTTTTTTTCTTGGGTCAATGTAAATACATTTTTTTTTTCCCATAGCGAAATCAGTCCAGTGCAAACAAACAGTGGAATACTTGTACTTTTGAAACTTAAGATTTGTCTGTAGTTAGTGGTCTTATGCAGTTTCTAAATGAATATTTTAGAGGGATAAATAACGAAGAATTAATCCATTAATTTTTTGACTACTATTCATTAAACTGTTGAGAATTTGTAGCATTGTGAAGAAAATATGTTGAGATGTGAAATTCAAATGCAAAAATGGAACACTAGTTCATTAAAGGAATCAGAATGTGGATGATTCACTGTGATTGGATTTTGAGATGTTTTAGATATCTGTGACGGTAGAAGTTTGCGTGCTGTAGGTGCTGGACTTAAGGTAGAATTAATATCTCTATTAATGTAGTGTCTTGCCTTATTCCTGTGTAACAGGATTTAAACAAATTTTTTTCTTGACTCTGTGTTCTTACACACTACTAATCTGTAGTATCTTACTAAAACTTACAAGTTACTGTAGTAATTTATTAAAAGCTTCAGAGAGGCAAAAGACACTTTTGACACATACAGATATCAAAATTACCAATTTAAAGCATATAGAGGGTGTTAATATTAGTATTGTCACTTAGGAGCCTAGGACTAGAAGAAGCATGAAATTCTGTTCAGGAACTTTGTTTCTGCCACCATCTTGTAAAAAGTCAAGTATTTGTTTACTAAATTCTTCAGACAGGATTTTAAAAAATAAATAATAAAAAAAACCCCAGCAAATTAAGGAACTAATGGTTTTTTGGAACATTATCCTAAATTACAACAAGATTTACCATTGTTGTAGGTTTAAAAAGTTTTTCCAGTAAAGGGCAGAAGAAATTTATATTCTTTGAATCTTTTTTTAAAGAGGGCTTATTTTCTCATACAAGTAATACATTATTGATATTGTTAGAGGCAAGTTTCACTTTGCAAGATTTTTAACATGTTTCCCTGGTAAAAGTTTAAGTATGTCCCTTGTCTATTTTCTTTCCTGAAGGATCTCAGTTTTAAAAAAATCAGAAATAAGCAGTCTCAATGCAGTCTATTTTTAACTCAGCCCATTTGGTGGTGTTTTTTTTTTTTTTTTTTAATTATTTTTAGAACCAGGTGCCCTATTTACTTTAGTTTCCATACCAAGATGTCCTGATTGAGTAAATTAATTTTCTCATTTTTAATGAGCACATAGAGATGAAAAGGAATGTAAAAAGGACCTAAAATATAAATGTGTCCCTATGAAAAGCCTTTGTTCTTCCTTCTTTTTCCTGGACCTGGTCATCTGGGATTTGGGCTGGTTATTGTCATTACTTAAGGAAACTAGAAGCTAATTCTATGTATGGAAGCTGTGTACCATTATGAATACAGGAGAGCAGCCTGAGCACACTGAATGCTGCATAACCTCTGCTTTGAGTTTTTAAAGATGACCAATGATTGTTGACATGAATGTGGATGGCTTTTAATCACAAAACCTATTTCAGAAATGTAGTGTTTTAAGTAATTATTTGATAGATAAAATTGGTTTAGTGATCTAAAGAGGTCTGAATTGTCATGAAGTAGTGGAAGGTAAAAATGTTGAGATAATTTTAAGAAAATTTGCATGTTTAGGAATATGGAGCTGTGATAGAAGTAGAAAACTTTCTGCCTCATGATCCAGCGGGTTCTCAAAATTATCCCAATTCTATTTTTCTTTCTGGCTGTATGTTGCAATGCAATATTGTATGTTGGTGAGTGAAGTGAAGCTGAAGGGTGTAGCCTTGGCTGCAGCGATCATGAAATGGTATAGTTTAAGATCCTCAAGGCATCAAGGAGGGAGCACAGCAAACTCACTGCTCTGGACTTCAGAAGAGCAGACTTCAATCTCTTCAGGGACCTCCTTGACAAGGTGTCATGGGAAAAAACTGGAAGGAAGGGGGGCCTCAGGAAAGCTGGTCAGTGTTCAAGGATCACCTCCTCCAGGCCCAGGAGCAATGCATCCCAAAAAAGAGGAAGGCAGGTAAGAACACCAGGAGGCCTGCATAGATGAACAGAGAGATCCTGGACATACTTAGATGCAAGAAGAAAGACTAAAGAGAGTAGATGCAAGGACAGGTAACATGGAACAAGTACAAAGAAATTGTTCATGCAACCAGAGATCAGGTTAGGAAATCTAAAGTGTAGCTAAAGTTGAATCTGGCTAGGGACATTAAGAGGAACAAGAAGAATTTCTTCAGGTATATCAGTGAGAAAAGGAGGACTAAGGAGAATGTGAGACCCTTCCAGAAGGGAAATGGAGAGCTGGCGACAAAGGGTATGGATAAGGCTGAGATGCTCGATGACTTCTTTGCCTCAGTCTTCAGCAGCAAGGGCTCCAATCCAGTTTCCAAGTCTCAGAGGGCAAAAGTAAGGGCTGGGAGAAGAAATATCTGCTCACTATAATGGAAAATCACGTTCGTGAGCACCTAAAGAATCTGACCACACACAAGTCCATGTGGCCTGATGAGATCCACCCATGTGTCCTGAAGGAACTGGCAGATGAAGTTGCTAAACCACTGTCCATAGTATTTGAAAGGTCATGGTAGACTGGTGAAGTTCCTGCTGACTGGAAAAGGGCAAACATAACACCCATCTTCAAGAAGGGAAAAGAGGATGACCCTGGGAACTACAGACCAGTCAGCCTCACCTCTGTGCCTGGCAAGATCATGGAGCAGATCCTCCTGAAGACTCTGCTAAGGCAAATTGCAGCTTTTTATGATGAAGTCACAGCAGCAATGGACAAGGGACGTAAGTAAGGCATTTGACTCTGTCCCACATGACATCCTGGTCACCAAACTGGAAATACATGGACTACCTGGGTGAAGCACTACTGGATAAGGACTGGCCTGGAAGATCGCATGGAGAGAATGTTGATAAACAGCACGATGTCCACCTGGAGACAAGTGACAGGTGGTGTCCCTCAGGGGTCAGTGCTGGGACCAGTGCTGTTTAATGTCTTTATTGGCAATACGGACAGAGGAATCGAGTGCACCTTCAGCAAGTTTGCAGTTGACACCAAGCCGTGTGCACAGTCGACTTGTTAGAGGGCAAGGATGCCTCCAGAGGGACCTGGTCAGGCTAGAGAGGTGGGCCGAGGCCAACCTCATGAAATTCAACAAGGCCAAGTGTAAGGTCCTGCACCTGTGGGCATAATCCCAAGCACAAATGCAGGCTGGGTGGCGAATGGCTGGAGAGCAGCCCTGAGGAGAAGGACCTGGGGGTCAGGGTTGATGAAAAGCTCAACTTGAACCGGCATTGTGCGTGTGCAGCTCAGACAGCAACTGTGTCTTGGGCTGCATCAAGAGCAGCGTGGCCAGCAGCACAAGGGAGGTGATTCTCCCCCTTTACTCTGCTCTTGTCAGACCTCACCTGGAGTACTGTGTACAGTTCTGGAGCTCCCAGCACAAGAAGGACATGAACTGTTGGATTGAGTCCAGAGGAGGGCCACAAAGATGATCAGAGGGCTGGAGCAGCTCTGCTATGAAGACAGGCTACAGGAGTTTGGGCTCTTTAGTCTGGAGAAATGAAGGTGTGGGAATGTGAAATAATGAAGAGTCTGGCCTTGGTTCATACAGTTGAGGAAAACAATATATGGCATATGAGAAGACAGGTCTCTGATTCTAATAACATGGCAACTGCCTCCCACAGGTGAGTAAGAGATAGAGAAACATCTGGTTAGAGAATAACAGGTTATCATGAATATTAATGAGCAGGGCTGTGCTTAATTATGCCAACCAATTAGTACACTTTTGATTCACATGGAGAGTATGTGCAGAGCTCATGTTACCAATCAGAATTAAACGCTTTGCTTTAGTCCGATAAGAAACACTATAAAGAACTAATCTTTTGGTAATAAAGTGTTTGACTTTATCCAGCATATTGGTGTGCTTGCATTGTTCCGTCCCTGCACAAATAGGATGAACCTGGCTCGAAGATTTCGAGGAGACCTTACAGTACCCTTCCAAGATCTGAAAGGGGCCTACAGGAAGGCTGGGGAGGGACTATTTACAAGGTCTTATAATGACAGGATGAGTGGTAATGCATTTAAACTGGAAGAGGGGAGATTTCAACTAAATATTAGGAACAGGTTCTTTACAGTAAGGATGGTGATACTGAAACAGGCTGCACAGGGAGGTTGTGGTTGCTCCATCCCTGGAGCATCCCTGTTCAAGGCCAGGTTGGATGATGCCTTGAGCATCCCTGTTATAGTGGGAGGTGTCCCTGCCTATGGTGGGGGGTTGGAACTGGATGATCTTTGAGGTCCCTTCCAACCTAAGCCATTCTGTATCTGTTTCCTTAGGGATTTAGCTTTTCCACAGGAGTTAGTCCGTGCTTAGCATACTATTCATTAAAGCAACCTATGCTGCTAATTTTAATTTAGGTTTATATGAAGAGGGCTTAACCAGGTGACTCTGAAATGCAAATAGATTTGCTTCTTGCTTCTGGATGCACTTAACACAACTTCTCAGGTGCTTAAGGTAAAATGTAAGCATGTCTTACAAGGGTACCTAACATTACTCTTACTGTTTCAGGTTATTTTAGTATCTGCTAACAAGCTGACACGATATATAGAACCATGCCAACTAACAGAAGATTTTGGAGGAACCCTCACCTATGATCACATGGATTGGTTGAATAAGAGACTGGTTAGTGTTCTGATTCTTTTTTTTTTAATTTTTTTTTTTTTAATACATGTTTGGTTTTGCTTCAGATTTTTGAGTTATAAATTTTTACTTGTGTGGGAACTGCTAAAAAGATTGAAATAGCTATATGTAGAAGATGTATTCCAAATGCATGAATAGTTTTACACTGATAACTTAAACTTTAGTGAAGCTCTCTTGCAAACCTTTACTCTAAACGTGCCTGAGTGTATGGTATAGTCACTACAGAAGGAAAATTGTTTGGCTGATGATTAATAGGAGAAATAAAACAAAGGAGGAAATACTTGGACTCTGCAGATCTTCTGAGATTCTATTAGACCTTGGTTCCTGTGATCTAAAAATCAGATTTTAAGCTGTATTACACTAAAACCTCTCAGTGCAGTTTCTCCAGTAGACTGAGATGTGGTGAATATCTGGGAGCAAATACACCCCTAAATCGTTAAAAGACACCAATGGTTTAAGTAACTATTGTTCTAACTGCTGATGAACATAGAATGTTTTTAATCCATTCTCCGTTGATGGTTGTTTTTCAGTTACTTATCCTGAATTTTCAAAACAGTGTTTATAATCTTCAGTGAAATAGTGTGTTCCTTTCCTGTTCAGGCTACCCTTAAAATGTGCATTTGCATCTAGGATCTCCAGGATCCTAACCAGGATGCTGGTTAAGGAATACTACACAATGTGTCCCAACTGCAACTATTTGAAACCTGCAATCATACCATTCATCCAGTCTCACAGCAGTATTTTCTCCTCAAGAAATATAAAGACCTATACTATGTCTACCATGTTTATTTTTTGCTGAATCTTAGCAAATTGTGTGTTCAGGCACAGGGGAAGAGAGCTGGGTCATCATCTGCAACATTTTTTTTCTACTAGTCATTCCAAGGTGTTCATGTGTGCGTGAATTAGGCCATGGCAGCTCATTTCCTCTCTGCCTGAAACTGAGAGTGCCTGGACACAAAGGCTTTATATTTGCTTTATATCTGGTTCACGTTACAACTGAAAATCTTTTATCAGTTTCTTGCTCTCTTGCCTTGTTTCACTTATTTTAAATGTTAAAGAGGAACCTGCTCCATTGCAACTCATAAATTCTGAGACAACACAAGAGGGCAGAAAGGTTAAGGTACTAACTGAAAAAATCAGTTTGTATCTGTTGATATATTTTAATTGTATGGATTTTTTGTTTCTTCGTTTTTAACAAATGAATGTAGCTTGTTTTTTTTGTATAAGCCTCTGCCTTGTAAAATGGCTTTTAAGAGCTATCCACTTTGTCCTTTTTAGTTTTCCCTGAAATTGAAATAGTCTTAGGCAGGTTATGGAACGTTCATCTGCAAGCTATTGATTACTAATTTATTTATACCAAAAAGACCTGGAAGTTATTGCTCATGTCACTTATAGCACCAGATCATGCTTAGTTCTGTTAAAGCTAAACAGAAGACAGCCCAAAAGAACTGTATGGTACCTGGTTTCTGACTTTATCTGAAATCAGTAAGTCCCTATATTCAGAAAAACCGATGAGGATATTTCTTTCCATATAATATTGCTTTTTTTATTACAGTTCATACTATTAGTGAGTAAAAACTACAATTTTCACAAAGTTCATTATTTTAGTTTGTTCAAGTGATTGAAGTATGTGAACAAAACTAGTGGAGAGATTTCCACTGATGCCTTCTATACTACCACTTTTACATAGTTTTCATTTGTTAAATTAAAACCTGCCTCTTATTTAGGTATTTGAAAAGTTCACAAAAGAGTCAACGTCCTTACTGGATGAGCTTGCTCTAATTAATAATGGAGGTGATAAAGGAACTCAACAAGAAAAAGAAAGGTGTGTGATCTGCTTTTTGAAATTGATACTTTTGGTTTATAAATTTTCTTTGGAAATCCAAACAATACTGAAAACATGGTATGCCTTAAGTATCTGAAATGTGTAAAGAAATTCTGAAAATTTGGTACGTAGACTACAGAGTTAGTGTGTATGTAGATGGATGCTCATTTGTCTAGTAACTACAAGCAGTTGCCCTTGTTTTGATACAGTGAGTTGAAAATTGAGGAGTTTATGGCCTCTTATAAAAACATTTAGTAATTGCAGCTTTAGCTGACAATTTTAGTGCTGCTATAATAGAAATGATTAATGATGTTTGACATTTCATTATTAAGTTTAATTTATTAATAATGTGTTTGTTGTTTTATTCAAGATCAATAGATTTGAACTTCCTTCCATCAGTGGATCCTGAGACTGTATTGCAGACAGGTATACTAAGTTGAAAAATCATAAAGTTGGTCAATAGTGTAAAGTTTTTCATTTTTAAGCCTCAAGTGAAAACACAGATAACATACTAAACATTTAATTGTGAGAATATATTGTTTCTAGATGATATGAAAGGTTGACCCTAATAATTGTCTCAATAGCCAGCAAATGGTTATAACACACATTTTCCTATGTATTCTGATAGATGTTAGCTTCATATCTGGCCACCTATATAAGTGAAGCGTACAATCTCTTATTCTTCACTTTCTAGACTTTGTTTTCAGCATTAAACTATTTGATGTTCTTCAATTTAAGTATGTCTTTTAAGGGTGAATTTCCTAGTGACAGAGTATTAAGCCCTTAAGTCTGTTCTTCAAGCTGTCTGTGTCTATCTGTGTAGTATTATAAAAGATGAAATCAAATATGTTTATTTCCATAGTATAGCAAAATGTGTTTGAATTCTTAAGACATGTTCATTGCACAATAATACAGTAATTTAAAATTGCTTGCTGCAATCTCCAAAGCCTTTGGCAATTTGATTGCTTGGATATACCAGCTGAATTTAGAGTCTGTAGTCCTGTGTTTTCCTGGAGGTTTTAAATTACTATTCCAGTGGTAATTTTTTTCTTTTAGTGAACAGACATGTTACCAGTGTAAGACTTGCAGAATTAATGATGTGGAATTGGCAAACTTTCACTTTTACACTATTTCTGTTATGACCAAGCTGTTTAATTCACTAACCTTTTCACTGAGCTTTTGGGAGCAAATTTAGGATCTGGGTTTACTGGTAATAATGGTGTTATATCCTGTTCTTTGAACATTTTAAACAGAGGATTAAGTAGCCAAAATACGCTATTTTTGTGTATATGAAAGTTATTGCCCTGTATAGAGAGTCTGTACCCTGATATAGTGCTGGAAACACAAAGAAAAGGGTGATAAAAATGAGAAAACATTTACCAAAACACTTTGTGTTTAGCTTCACACTTTCTAGGAAAGCTTTGTACTTACTAATAGATTTCTGAAGGGTATGCGCTATTAGTGCTTCTAGATCCTTCATTTTAAACTGAGAATATGAAGTGTTTGAGAAATGCTCTGGATGGTACACAGTGTTATGCAGTGAACCACAATACTTAATAGTTGTTTCAGGTGGCTTGCAACTATGTTTCAGGACTGCTTTGCAATTTTTTCTTTACATTAGTACTATTGTCAATATGATGTTAGTCATGGTATCTTTTATGTAGCTGAAGTATACCATGTGATTTCTCCACGTTTTGAAATGACTGATACAACACCATAAATAGGCCAGTGCTCTGCATGAATGGTATCTTTAAATATGCCTTGTGCATGAAAAAGATCAGTAGCTGCAGACATATATCATGGGTGTCCCCCCCCTTTTTTTTTTTTGTTCTAAACTATGTTAACCACATGATTATATATATTGTTAAAGGTCATGAGTTACTATCTGAGTTACAACAACGCCGATTCAATGGCTCAGATGGAGGAGTATCCTGGTCTCCTATGGATGATGAACTACTTGCTCAGCCACAGGTCATGAAGCTCCTAGACTCACTCAGAGAGCAATATACACGCTACCAAGAAGTTTGCAGGCAGCGTAGCAAGCGCACACAACTAGAGGAGATTCAGCAGAAGGTAATGCAGGTAAGCTTGGAGTTGTTCTTGAATACTGTGATGTAGCAATTTGACAAGTCCTAGACTGTTTCCTGCCAAACTAAGAATTAGATGAGAACTTCATGCCTCCTTTCACCCTGCATACTGCAATGTGCTAGTTTCACTTGATGCTTTGCATTATGGCTGCCACAGTGAATTTTTAAAGGCTATACTGACATGTGGAGGTGATTAGAAATGTGCTCTTTTGGCATCACTGAACAACTTCCACAGTGCGTCTTTATATTCTGTACTGTGGAAATAATTTTCAGTTTTATATAGTAGTTCAGATTATTATAAAAATTTGAAAAGCAAATGTCGTCTCATGTTAAGTAATAAAAACGGGTAAGAGATGAAAGTAATATTATACAGAACATACTACCACAGCCATAGGTATTATCAGGTAAGATTCAGGTTAGATTATTTTTTTCCCTTGTGTTAAAGTTATGGTGGTTGAATAAGATGTGCTGATTCAAACAAATTTAGAATGTAATTTAGGAAATAGACATTGTTAATATCTTTCAGTGGACTTGCTTGCTGGAACATCAGCTTCATTTTGCAGTATTTGTATTAGAAACAGTTATTTTGTTTACAGTATTGAAGCTACATAGTAATAAGCTGTGTCTCAGTACACAGGAAGAATGTATGTTGCCATTTTACCAAGATAATCAGTTTTACAAAATTTATTTAAAAGCTTTTCAAATATGCATACAGATCTATAGGAAAAGCTTACTCAGCCTAAAAATCAATATATTTATTTAATTTACTTTTCACTTACCAGAGAAAATTAGATTAACAAGAGAAAAGTAAGATGGTAATGATGGACCGGAGGAAACCAGTAGAGACAGAATGTCATTTTGCCAAAGCAAACAGAAGTTACAGTATAACAGTTTTGCAGTATTTTCAGTTAGAATGAGTGTGTACATAGGGAAATAAACTAACGTTTCATTTTCTTTTTTTAGTGTTCTGATTTCCCATTAGCTTTCATTACAACTACATTACTATTTATTTATTTATTTGTATAGCATGTTCTATTGCTAAACACTCCTGGCTAGCTTTTGTGGTACCTGCTTAATTTTCATTATTTGCTGCTTCTGCTTACTGTGAACATACTCCTATCTGAAAGGCCTCTTATCTATAGCCACCTCTCTACGTGCCTTCAGTATTCTGCCCTCTTTTTTTATCTGCCAGCCTTACATCTGTTCCACAGTTTTGCTTCCACTTCCTTTGTCTGTCATCCCACACTGTAAAGGTGGCAGAGATTTCCAGACATTTCCTGGCAAGCAGTTGCACATCAGCAATCTCTTTATTACTATAGCTTTGTCCCTCCTTAGGCAAAGGTGTTATTTCTTTGTTTTTCTAATCTTAATTCACAACAGTAAGTGTCAGGCCTTGCAGAAGTCTAGTCATCAACTACTTGAAAATATAATCACTTCTTTCTGCAAGTCTCCTAGTGACTCTCCTCTCTTCAGCTTTGTATATTGCACAAATATGGCCATGTGCAGTTTCAAAAAAGACTATGTGATAATTGCTGGAAATTTGTAATGAGGATGTGATCTTGATCAGAGAGGGAACTACTAAGCAGTGATCTTGCACACTGTTTTAGACTTGCATGAGAACTGTTGTTTCCATATACAAGTTTTCCCAGCCACATTATGTTACAAGAGGATGTCTGGGTACCTTCACTTCTAAGGTCTGGTCCATATTTAACCAGCAACAGCTGTGCAGAGGTGGTAAGCACAAGGAGTTTGTATTTAAACAAAAAGAACGTAGAATTGTAGAGTTAATTTGCCCTAGGAATGATCGAAGTGTGGAAGGCTCATGATACTTTTGGAGCAAAGAAAACATGCTCTGAAATTTGTTCTTGGGGCCAAGGAGAACATGATACACAGAAAATTGGATGGGAAGATGCAGATCTAATAAGTAGAAGTTGAGGTGAATTGTGTAGCCTTCTGTGATGGGGATGATCATTCTTGATTAGTGTAGCCTGGCAATACTAGGAAAATGGTCCAATTAGTCCTTTTTTTCACTTGTTTTCATGGTTATGGTGCTACATTGTGTATTGTATTTTATTTCCTGAAAAACTGTGTGAAGCTGTTTCATCATCTTTGTTTAAACAGAAGTCACATTAAAGAGAGGAAGCTTGCTTCCTATACCTTTTCATTAAGTTTCAGAATTTGTGTGTAATCCTGCATTTCCTGACTTCAGGACTTCAGTGGTGATTTCTGTGCTGCGTTTCTTTCCAGCTGTCTCTATTTTGTGGACTTCAAAGTTTTATGATAAATTTTTACCATATATAGATAATTCAAATTTGTGTAATGAACCAAAATTTTGAGATACTCTGATTTTCTTTAACAGTATTAACGTCAAATGAACTAGTTTCAAGATAACAACTGAAATTAAAAAATGAACAAACAACTGAAATGTTTGCCATGACTCTGCAAAGATTTCTGCAAAAGGCAGATTTTATGGGATGTGGCTGTTAAAACTCCCGAAGAGGATTATGTTATTTGAATGGAGCAAGTTGAAAGACATATAAAACCCGAAATTGTTGTGTGCATTTAATTTTGGAATGAGCACATATCCTGTATTCGAGTGTTAATATCATTATTTCATAAATTATGGAGAAAATGTTGAAGTGTGAGGTTGAATACAGCTGGGCATTGTAATTCACTTAGGCAAAAACATTCTTGTTTGAACACAAGAGGTCTGTGGCCAAGATAAAAGCTCTTTTATTGACAGAGATATGAAAAGACAGATATGTGTGTGACAAATCTTCTGCTAGCTGCCACCTGTTTTTGTGGAGCTGATACACTGAGGTTATATAATGTTAGTTTCTAGTTAAAGCTTTTGGAAGTGCAATTGGAAGACTTCGGAAGTAATGAAGATTATGTTAGGGGGAGTATTTTTCATAAATGTATACTTACTGTGAAATATTTCAATTTCTGTTACAAAACTCTTTTAGTGGTACTTAATTTTTGTCATCCTTATCTTACTGACAGGTAGTCAACTGGCTTGAAGGACCTGGATCAGAACAGCTAAGAACCCAGTGGGGAATAGGTGATTCAATTAGAGCTTCACAAGCTTTGCAACAGAAACATGAAGAGATTGAGAGTCAGCACAGTGTGAGATTTCCCTTATCCTTTTCAAGTAGCAAAATAATTCTAAGTACATGCAATTAGGAGCAATGTCTTTTGGTTATGAGTATTTAGGAATTTTGCGTAGTGCGTGATTTTATGGCCTACAGAGGAAAGCACTTGAGCAGTTTAAGAACTAAATATGGTCATCATATTGCTTATTTTGTGTCCTACTGTAGAAAAATATTAATTTTTAATATCTTATTGTTCTTCATTTTTATTACAGCAGTTCTTAAATTTTTCATATTGAGTATGAGGAGTAAATTTTGGTTTTCATCCTGCCAAAATGACTGAGAAGTCCTGTACTTCTCAGGTGAATAAGTTAATATTTTCGTCTTTTAAACTATATTTACCGGTAGCTGAAACTGGCTTAACTTTTATCAAGACAGGATATAGTTCATGTTCTTAATGAATTCTTGATGAGACTGTTTTGTAAGTGTACCAAGTTTGTGCCTTTGCTTCTGATTTTCAAGACTTCCCTAAAGTTCAGTAGAATATTGTGTTTCCATCAGATGATTCACTATATCTGGGATATAAATACTCTGTTCCCAAAGGAGATGTTATTCACACTGCTTCTCCTCTTTTCCAACTTTCCTCACTGTGGGTATTGATAATACCATCTGGTCTCTTAAGTTTTCTTTACAGTCACAGTAAAGAAAGTAGTCACTGGATTCTAATTTTTAGAAAAAAACAAAGTAACCCTCCAAAACTTTAGTCTTAGAAACACTGTGTACTAAACCACAGTGGTTCTATTGAGTGCATCTCTACTGAGTATGGCATTGTTGCTCAGGTGCAGAAATGACGTGTGTTGTAGGTGTCTATTTGGTCAAGCAAATCCTATGTCCTCTCATTGCTTTACATTCTGCAAGCAGTGTTCTACTTTTAACACCGGTACCTTCTGAAATGTAAAACATAAAACAGTCTACAGTTACTTTCTTAATTGGAAAGAAAAAAAATTATCTTGCTTACTTCCTTGCCAAAACCGATTTCTAGTATCTTTCTTTCATGTTATCATCTTAGGAAAGATTGAAAATACTTTTTTCTAACTTGGATATCTGTAACAGAACTCTGCTTCATCTGGGGCTAAATACAGTCCTTGAAATCACTGAAATTCCACTGAAGCTTGCATGCAGACCTACAGTTTCTGTATCACTAAAGCACTGATGAAGATGGAATGCTCATTGCTCAGCTGTTGGCAGAAGTTTGTAGAAACAACAGTCAGAAAAATTTGTAATTTTATACAAAATAAGTAACTGAGACACCAATTGCCTACCCTTAATTTAGGTGTCTGTGTATAAATGAAAACCATTTTCTGACAACAGCATTGGAAAAATGTGCTTTGCTGTTTTCTTCGGCTTTTAAATGTCTCATAACAGCTGAGTGTGCTCTTCCTCTTTCTGTATTTTTTCCTTTTTTTTTTTTTTTCTGTCCTAGTAATAAACAGCTTCTATTCTTGCTTGCTTTCATCTCCTATTTATTGTTAATTATTTTACTTCTATTTTGAACATACTTGAAAAAATGCTTGCTTTGTATAAAAGGCTTTTTTGCTTCAGTTAACTCCAAAGTGAAAACATTTTCTCAGGATGCTTTTTTCTTTTTCTCACTATTTGTTTCTTGTTTATGTTTTAGGGGCAGGGTTGATTTGAGTTCAGGGTTTTCATTTTCTGTTTTATTAATGAGAAAGATAGTAGACTTCTTATTTTTGAGCAAATGTTGGCCTTCTTTCCGTGGTTTTGAGCTATGCCATATAGCCGTGCCAACCTGTTCCTTACCAAAGAATCAGAAACACACTTTTTATATCTCATTTGCTTGTCTCTTTAATTTCACTGATGGCTTGACCAAAATCAATTGCTACAGCTGGCTTACTTAATGCTAAAAATAAAACCTAAAAAGTATTAATCTAGATTTTAAAAAATACTATTGTAGTTCATTTCTCACACTCAATAAACTAGATTTGTATTTCCAGTGTCTGAAGGTAATACCAAGTAATTTTCTATAAAGTGAGTTTATTGAACCCTCTATTTCGATAGTACATATGTGTCAATGAAAGATGTTTCTATATTATGTCATCTTGGTTTGCTTTTTAGAGTGGGTGGCAGAATTACTTTGCTCTTACATTATTGGCTGATTGCTAGTTTAACTTTTTCATCACTTCTTTCCTTCATAGGTTCTTAGATAGTTTGTTTTTCTTCCTGTGAGCAGATGGTAGATGCAGCTTTGGGTAAAAAGAAAAAAGCTTAGAATGTGGATATTTATACTCAGTTCTACGTGCTTTGTAAATAAATTATGCAAAAGCTGAAGGCATAACTTGAAAAATTGCAAGCATCCCAATAGGAGTGAGACAATAATGGTAACTGAATCAGATATCTCAGTCCAATAGATGGTGCTGTTTCATGGTATTAGAAATGCATAGGACATTTGAAGGTTGTATTGCTGTAGGCCAAAATAAAAGCTGTTGAGCAAACATATTTTTGATTTACAGGTATCTCAGTCATTGAAGGTATGAATTTGATCTTGATGTATCAAGTTGGTTTTAAATTTCCCAAAATTGTTAAACATTTGATCTACTTTCTTTTGCAAATACTGCAACAACATAGCTAAATCCTGTGTATACATTCAGTAATTGAAGCATTTAAGAAACGAATCTATAAGTTTTTAGCTGAGTAGTATCTAGTTTTCCTTAAATAAGAAACAGGAATCATATCAATGCTTCTGTTCATGGATACTTGATATTATTCAGAAGACAGAGATTAATTCCACTTCGTCTGAATTTGTCTATTTTCTGAATGTTTCATGAAAATTATTTCTAGTTTCAATCATGTCACTGAAGGAACACCTAGACAGTCTTACGAACATCTTTTTTGTAATTGCTTACCACTTGGCAAAAGGTCTTGTTTCAGCAGAGCACTGAAGATATATAAGCATTAGAAATTTCTTTAAAAGCAGTGGAATTCCTTTGTTGGTGCAGTGAAGTAGTTTGTACTGGGAGTGAGTAGTTACGTCTTTCTTTCAAGTATTTCTAGATTTTTGTAACCCTTTTCATTTTAATACTATAGTAACTATATTAAAATGTGTTAAGCATTCTCTGACTTGATTGGAAATTAGGAGTTTGCTTTCCTCCCATGTGATATGTTAAAATTATAGTGTAAGCTATACACCTTTTTAAATCTGATTATTCATTTGTCTGTGCCATTTTAAGAGAAATAAAATTCTGTTTGGAATTGCTTTAATGCTTTTCTCATGTTTGTAGGAGTGGTTTGCTGTTTATGTTGAGCTTAACCAGCAGATTGCAGCTCTTCTAAATGCGGGGGATGAGGAGGACCTTGTGGAATTGAAAGCATTGCAGCAACAGCTGAGTGATGTGTGTTACCGACAGGCCAGTCAGCTGGAATTCAGGCAGAATCTATTACAAGCAGCACTTGAGTTCCATAGTGTTGCCCAGGATGTAAGTTTTTCTTCCTGACTTTTCATGGGTTCACTTGTCAATATTTTGCTTCCTTAATATTGCAAACATTGAATAAATTGGAGAAGAAACTTGGGAGGATAGAGGGAAATATAATGTTACTTGGAAAATGCTATGTGTCTTCACTTGGTATAATTGAAACACTGGGAAGATGATTTCCATTTTTTCAGTGAGAATTGCTTTGTAATACATACTGCATTTCAACATCATTCAACATAAAATGATTGCTACTTAAAAAAAAAATAATTTTTGCCTCTCTTGGTTTCATTTGTGTATTTTTAATTAGAAGAATATATATTAATTGAACAGCAGTTTGATGTACATTTTGTTTTAATTGGCATTTATTCCTTTCGTGTATTTGTCAGAGAAAAACAATCTTGCCCTGCCTCCCTGCCCCCATCTAGGGATGTATACTTCTGGAGTTTTATAGACAGATGAGTCATTTATCTTGATTTGGATTTCTTATTATGAACAGAGAAACTTCTAAAATGACAGATTTCCAAACATTTAGAAGAATATTGCAGACTCAACCATCTGAAGCTCAAACTTCTTTTTGAACATAAACATTTCTGGTTTTCATTTTAGTTGTCTCAGCAATTGGATGGCTTACTAGGAATGTTGTGTGTAGATGTAGCACCAGCAGACGGAGCATCAATTCAGCAAACTTTAAAACTACTGGAAGAAAAATTAAAAAGTGTTGGTAAGCAAAATATTTCCTCATTTAAGATACACACATTCTAATGAATGTGTTAAAGAAGAAAAAACCTAACTACTTACCCTCCAGCCCTTCAAAGAAAGACAACAGGAAAAATACTTCTGATTCTTAGTTAAGTCATGCTCCACTTAGTGACTTTTGACTAGCTTATGCTATTTGCTGCATAGTTATGTCTAGGAAAATATCTAGAAATATTTATTTTAAATGTTTTAATATATATCTGTTCTGTGTTAATTATCATATGATTTATCTTTAAAGAAACTTTTTTCCTCCCACTAGTCAATTGTAATATCTTGGCAATATCGTGCTTAGATATTCTTCTCGTCTCTAGCTGCCCCATTGCTGTTTATTACCTACTCAGTTTTAGAGTGCTTGTAGGAAGTGGTTTGCAGTAGCTTTGATTATATCCATGTTAATATGTGGCACATTTAAGGTTGTTGTGCTGTCAAGTTTATATACTAGTTGGCGGTGACCTACAAGGTATGTCTAGTCCAATATGTTGTAGAGAGAAAGAGTTTAAAAAATAAATCATACATGATTAAAGTAGTTAAGATTTGAGTATCACAGTTTGATGCACAAACTAGTTATTCCTTTAGGAAAACAGATAATAGAGCTGGCAAATAATATATGTAACAGCAGATTCTAAGGGTTGGAATATTTCAGTATAGAAAAATGTCAGACATATTGGATATATTATGAAATAGTAACTTCTGCCAGCTCTCAAAGAGCTGTTAGGCTGCAACTGCTTGACAGTAATAAATATTCTGAATACTGTGCAACTCTGTGGATGAAGGACATTTAATGAGGTATTTGCATGCTGAAAATTTAATACTCACTGTCAGCTTTTATTTCTTGTTATCTATGAGACCATAAAATAACAAAGCCTTAGTCTTTGTTAATATAGACAAATGATCCTTCAAAAGTTGGAAAGGGCAGTGAAAGACACACAATCATGTCCTTTTCACTTTCAAGCTTCCCATCTTAGATTCTGTTGCATTTCATGTATTTTCTTTGGGGGGAAAAAAATTAACAAATATGAAAGAGTGAACATAGACTGACTTTTACTCTTTTTTTTGCATTTAGACTCAGGCTTGCAAGGCTTGCGTGAGAAAGGTCAAAGTCTTCTTGATCAGATATCCAACCAGGCATCCTGGGCCTATGGAAAAGATGTGACCATTGAAAACAAAGAAAATGTGGACCATATCCAGGGAGTAATGGAAGACATGCAGCTTAGAAAACAAAGGTGAAAACAAACCACAAATATCTTAAATGGCTAGAACTGTGGATGTCAATGGAAAAAATTCTCAACACTTTTTTTCTGAAAAAATCCATATATTAAAAGAAAAAAAAAAAGTGTACTTAAATGGTCTAGAAATGTCCCTGCGTGATCCATTCTAATATACCTCTAAATCCAAGCACCTTTTGTATTCTAGTACCAGGTGGAGTACTTTCCTTTACTTGTAAACACTCTTCAAAAGTCGTACATTCCTCTTACATGAGTTGTGGAATGAATGCAAGAGGCATCTTTTATATGCTTGCAGTTTGAGATGTCAGGTATAATAAGACCACAGTAGTGATGATGGATCTGAAGTTTCTGTATTAATTATGTACAGCCTCGTTTATCCCCTCCTTTTTTACATCTGTCCTTTGAGCATTGCCTTTTCACTCCTGAAGATAGGAATAAAGGCAAGATGGTGTTGGTAGGATAGGGTACAAGATGGAGGCATATAATTGTTATCACAATGTGGGATTTTTGTGAGTTATTAAGATGGTGAAGGGAATGAAGTTGTAGTAGAGAGAAATGCTGAAGAGAGTTGAATTTGCAAAAAGAATAGATTTTTTTTTCTCATCATCCTGTTCTTCAAAGACTCTAGCTGATTACTTTTTCCTGAAAATAAGTAGCACTGGTGTATCATCTGCCTCCTTTTCTACTCAGCAGTGTTGAAAGACTGAGATAAAGTTGCTCGTTGTTACTGCTGTAACCACTAAGACAATACTTTCAATAGGAAGTGGCTGAACTTTGAGGGCAATGACTGAACAAAAGGTGCCTCTAGGAACAGCAACAATTCAGTGTCTCTAAAGATCATCAAGTTGCTCATTTTAGGAATTAATTCTGACAGTCACAAATTGCTTTCTTAGGGGATTTAGTGTAAGAAACCATGTGTCACTATGCAATGAAACAACAATTGGTATTCAGAACTAAGAAAGGATGCACATGGGAGAAGGAAAGACTTAAAAATGTGTAGTAATGGACTCTGAAGCAGCTGTTAAACATGGGGAAATGCTCAGAAAGTCTGATGTTCATTTGTACTATAAGAAGCAAGTGGAACTTTAAGGATTGTTAGGAAAGGAGCAGAAAACTAAAAGGAATATGTAATTTTCTCACTTCATGTATTTGTAGGCCATTTTTGGTTTGATGAGCAATTCTGATCTGTATTCTCAGAAGGGATATAGAATTGTAGAAAAGCAATTAGAGGATCAAGAAGTCAATAAAATGTTTAGGCAAAGGTATGAAATAGCTTCCAGGTGATGAATGATCAAATGGGGTTCTTCATCCTGGATGAGAGAGAAGAAACTACAATAGAGACTATTATGTCTCGATAGCATTTAGTAGTAATTTTTGCAACAATTCATATTTTCTTCAAGTTCTATTGAATGTTTTCCATTATCTACATGCACATGGTATAATGTTTATTTCTAGGGACATTTTGCTGGCTTTAGTTATGCATTTAGAAACTGTAAACTACTTTCTTGCATTATTAGAGTAACAAATTTCCATTCTGTAAGCATCACAGCGCTGGAGGACAAGGTAAAAAATGCAGTGCACTAACAAACTGTTCTTGGAAGCACTTCTGTGTGCAGTCAGCTTGGAAAAACAGATTTGTGCAAACTGACTTCTGCAGTCACTTAAGCTGGTAACTGTTGACATCAGTAATTCCATCTGAACTGGGCAGGACTCTGAATCTTGTGTCTACGTAGTAGGCTCAAATTGAATTAAAAGTGGTCATTCTGTTAAATGTATTTAAGCTGTGGGAAAAACTTGCAGTTAAAAAAACAACTAGAGAAAGAACTGCAAAATGTGCTTAATTCTTTAAAAAAAATAGAATTAGTTTTTATGTGAGTTGGTTCTTGAAATGCTTCTTAACAAGTTACAGTAAAGAACATTATGTAAGAGTTCAATTACTATAGTATTAGATAAAAAGAAAAATGGAGAAGTGTTTTAGTATTTTTTAAACAGTCCTCATTCACCAAGAAAATTTTGCCACAAGTTTAAAAGTACAAATCAGAACTATGCTAGATTTTAGCCAGCTTTCACCTGGACTTCAGTTAGAATAAACTTTCTCTTAGCCATGTAGCCATCTGTGTGGCAAGTCTTACTAGTGCAACAAGATAAAGAACCCACAATGCTGTTGGAAGGTCTTGGAGTTAATGCTGGTACTACTACTTACAGATTAGCCATGTCATGAATTTTGAGGCTCTTAATTTCAGTGTATTCTATCGCTTAGTTCTGTTTATCATATTTGTTACCTGAGGCATTACATATTTTGGCCAAGGTAAGCAAAACAAAAGTGCTTTAGTCAGCTTTTCATGAGCACTTGTATGTTAATGTTGCTTACTGAGAACATTGTTGTCAAACTCAGTGTACTGTCTGCAATGCATGTGTTGGTGAGTCCGTGCTGTTGTTTCAGGTGTGAGGATATGGTTGATGTGCGACGACTGAAGATGCTTCAGATGGTACAGTTATTCAAATGTGAAGAGGATGCTGCCCAGGTGTGGAAATACCTACAGAATTTCATCAGTCTGGTCTTTATAGACCACTACTTAAATTCATGTGGCATTTTTTGTCACTTTCAAATGTAGTTTTATTTAGTGAATTTGTGCGGTGAAAATGAAGGCTGTGGCATTGGCTAAAAACAGTGTATTTGGTAATTGGAGGCATGACCTACCACTTTCTCTCCTACATTTTTTTCCTGTACTGAAGTCACCTCAACCTTCGTACTTATTTATTTATTTTCAATTTACTACTCTTTATTCTTTTAACTTCTGTTTATAAGGCAGTAGAGTGGTTAAGTGAACTTTTGGATGCTCTGCTGAAGACCCACACACGATTGGGAGATGATGCTCAAGAAACAAAAGTTCTATTGGAGAAACACCGAAAGTTTGTTGATGTTGCACAGGTAGAATTATTTTTTAGCAATATGGGCTTTGTACAGTTTCAGAAGTTATATGTAGAATTGGTGCTTTTATGGGCAATTGTGGAACAGCTGTTACTAATCTTAATGGTTAGCCTTGATGATTGCTGAAACAAGTGATAAGCCTAATGAGGTTTGATGTTCCATCAACATTAGCAGTGCTGCAGTTTACTACCTGAGCTTATCTGCTTCACATAGGCAGTGAAAACCACCAAATACAAACTTCACATTTAATTTTTTAAAAGGTACATATTTCAAACAGTCCTTATAATTAGTTTTGAAAGACTCCAATAAAAGACTGAAATACAGGTGAGCTGTTTTGTTTCAGTCTCTCTTTCTGAAGTACCTCATGAAATGAAGCCTTTCTGTTCATTTTCCAGAGTTGAATGTTGGTGTGTAGTAGTCCTGCTCATACAAGGAATTTTGGCACTAGCAGACTTAGTGGTTGAACAAAACTGGCAGCTTTAATTCTTGACTGTAGCAGCCAACTAAGGAATCCTGCTGATGAGTCTTTGCTGAAATTGCTGCTACCATAGGCCTTGTTTACACACCTGTTTGCAAATCCTGAATATGCCAGCAGATGCTGGATACTTGTGAAAGATGTCACTGAAGAATAAGAAATAAAAAAGCTGGTCTGTTCTCAAGTGCTTTTTTAGATGTATACTGCTTCTAAGAGTTTGATTCAGAATTGGCAGTTCACAGATGTGATGTTTTTGAATATTAACTGTTGCACTGGAGCTGATGTCCTCTTTTGACGAAGTGAAATGGAGAATGACAAGAGGGTAGCTTGCTGTTACAATGATGTGCCACAACACAGATGCTGGATGACCACAAACATAGTGATAGTGAAGTCAGCAACACAGTTATCTTGGAAGTATATATCAAATACCCCATGTAAGGTCATCTATTCATCTGTTGATGTTTTCAGGAAGCTCCCTTCTTTTGCTGGTGTGAATGCCAGACAACGGGGGCTTATATATTTTTATTGTACTTTTAAAGAGAAAAAACACTATTTGGTCATTACTATTTTATTCATGCTTCAGTAACATTTTCTAGTAGAGCAGATTAGTTCAATATATTTTGTGGACCTAATTGAGCTTTCATGAACCTGTGTGCTTTCATTTTAACATGTTAATTAGCTCCTAAGTTAAATGTAGAGTTTTTATGGGTACTTTCTTTCCCATCTCTTCCAACATTTAGAGTACTTACGATTATGGGAGACAGTTGCTGCAGGCAACTGTTGTTCTTTGCCAGTCCCTTCGATGTACTTCAAGGTCCTCAGGGGACACGCTTCCAAGACTGAACAGAGTGTGGAAACAGTTTACAATAACTTCTGAAGAAAGAGTACACCGACTGGAAACAGCTGTTGCATTTCATTCCAGTGCTGAAAAGGTGATTGTTGTGTTTATGAAAGAAAACTTTCATATCAGAATTTAAGCTGAACAAAATGTAAGAAAAAGGAAGTTCCCAGTATGTATCCCTCCCAACACACACTAAATTAAAAATATAGAAAAACTGATCTAATCTTATTTTTCTAATTGTTAATTTTGATACTTAATGCAATTACTCTGTGCATATGTGTATTTATATAGGGCCTCCTTAACAAAAAGGAGAAAGACAGGCAGTCCTAGTATTCACAAGTGCATTGAGCTGGGACTGGGAAGAATGTGGGTTTCTCTCTTCAGAGGAGGGCTCTGATGTTGACCATAAAACATTACTTTTTGTTTTAGACTGATTCTTAAAGGTAAGGAACTTGTATTGATTTGTGTGCTTTTGCAAGGCATAGAAAGCTATTGGGGTCTTTTCAAATTTTTGGAGAGTTATAAAGTAGTACTGCCTCAAATCATTGTGATATCCTCACAATGTAAAAGAATGCCACTCTCACCAGTTTAGTTCTTTGTGTGCTGTGTTGCTGCATCTTGCATTTTGCACTTGGAGGGCTTTCATCATGTTTTCTTTAGAGCACACCTCTACCTTGGTATTGTTTTAAACTCCCCTAAGCGATTGTCTCAGCACTGTGCTGAGTTGGGTGATGCTTAGAAGTCAGAGCAGGATGAGCACCCAACAATAATGCTATGAGGAACAGTTGCTGTTCAATACCAGCTTGTTGCAGTGGAGGAAAGTTGAGATTTCCCAAATGCCTGAATTCAAGGCAGTGTCAGTTAATGCAGATCATGAGAGTTGGGGCTGTGATACATTGTAGAAAAGGTATTTAGAGTATGTATCTCTAGTACTGACAATAAAAATGTCATATAACTAAAAAAAAAGCCAACCTTATGCATGGTGAAAGAAAATTACTTAATTTTGTCATGGAAGGAAAGGATAGATGTGAAGTTAATTTGTATTCTCCTTGCTTTTAGTAATTTCTCGTTTGTATTAATGGAAGATACTTTGAATTTGTAGGTGTTGGGATTTGATGAGAAGTTCACAAAAGAAGAAATACATCATCTATATATGCTGTCACTGATGTCTGTAAAATATTTTACCTGATACCAAAATTGGAATTCAGTGGTTCATAAACTTGATTATCTTAGTACATATTATGAGCATTTTTTTTCATTATTGCAGAAGATAATTGCTACATTTTAAGACAATCAGAAGTTGGGAAAAAAGGAAATGGATTCTTAGTACTCTTTAGATGTATTAATGAGTTGTGTGGAAAAGATGCTCTTAATACCTGTGCTGTTTTGGAAAAAAGTTTGGGTCCCAATCCTGTCTGGTGCTCAAGAGTTTTTTACCTCACCTGTTCTGTATCTGACATGGATTTAGTTTTGAAATTCTAAGGAGGCCTCTTATCCTGCTGCTTCTGTTTTTTTTACTGTCTTGTACATTTATTTATGCAAATTATTATTTTGATGCATTTTATATTTGTTGCTGTGATATTGTCTAGTAAAACTACTTAAGTACAGAATAGTGGTATCCCTGAACTATCTTCTTAATATGGTTTAATTCACATTTTCTTTTCTTGAATTATATGAGGATTTTGATGAATCTCATATAAATGTGGCAGTGAAGATGATGAACGTGTGTTTACTCTGTCAGCTAATGGCACTGAAAAAAAAATTACTATCCCTTCTGTATCTATTTTTAACAGATTTTGCAAGAATGTCCAGAGCAACCTGAAGCTTTTAGTGAAGTGGAGCAATTTGATGAAATTGAGGCAGTTGGGAAGTCGCTGTTGGACCGACTAACAGTGCCTGTAGTTTATCCCGATGGGTATGCACAGTGTTCTTCTAGTTCCTATTGAATATACTTTTGGCAAAGTTTTGTAATAGTCTGTCATGCAGAAGAATCCTGAAATTGCCAAAATGAGCAAACCAGCACACAAATACTTGGCAAAGATCCTTTTCCATCTTTTACAGAATATACATTCAAACCTTCCAAAGACAATGTGCCCACTTTTCTGAAGTAGTGATGACCTTGGAGTTTCTGAGTGTGTAGGATGCCACACCATAAAGAATGAGACCTAAAATGAGTATTTTGAATTAGAGACTGAACCATTAGGAAATTATGTCAGGCACCTGCGTTAGACTATGAAGTATCGTGTTCCCTCTGCAGTATTTCCTTTGGTAAGGAGTGCTGCACCTAGAGATGGAACCGAGGCACGAATAGTGGTTTGAAAAAAAAAATCGCGTCGCAGGTATTAGTGATCCAGTAAAAAGAGCAACTCTTACTTATGCTTAAAATTAATTTAATTATTAAAGTGAAAGCAAACCTTAGAAACTGGAACAGCTCCTAGTGAAAGACATGTGCTGCATGGTACACATTGAGATTTAAGTCCTAACACAAATCTCCTATGGGTGTTTATGCATCTGTGTTTTAGATTGAGTCCTGAACATTATTATTGGACCCCTCTCATATGTTAGTAGAGTTCTGTGTCCTAATTCCCAAAAGTGGGGTCCTAGTGTCCTAAATCCCAGGATCCACTGCTTGTCATCTCTAGGCATTCTTGTTTGGAAGCACTTAACAAGCAATTTTCAGAGGGTTCACAAATGAGCAGAAGTAATTTAAGAAAGGTAGTAACATAGGAAATGTCAAAATTGGAAGTGTCCAGGTCACTTTTCCCTGTCCTTGATCTTCTCATGGATTCTAATCTGCATCAGGAAAAACATTCGCCCATACTGTCATCTGGTGGACAGTTGTACAATCTGTTGTTGTTGGAGTTCCCTAATTAATTTATCTATTCCTACATGAAATAACTTTTCTGCCTACTTAGACTTACTGCCCTTACTCTATCTGAAGTAATTTGCCCTGCCACCATTTCCAGTGTCTTCTTGATACCTGTTCTTTTGCTGGAATATGTATTCTGTTGAAATCCTCCTTTTGCTTACAGCTTGGTTAGTTGTTTCCTTAATATTTCAGCTGTTCTTTTATTGTATTTCAGTGGGAGAAATCAGCTTACACAGCCACATGTGCTTTTCAGTTTGAGAGATAGAAGACATAATTTGACAGCATGTGGCTGAATTCACATCCACAGAGTGCTTCAATAATGCAGCCATTGTATAGCCTCAGGATTCATGTGTGCACAGATGTCCTTGATTGTCATAGTCTTCAAAACAACCATACTAATCTGACAGGTAGCCAGAGGAGGAGGTAAAAAATAGTATTAGAAAGTATCTAGTTGCACTTGTGAAACAGTGCCCTGCTATGAAGAGAATCTTTTGGGTATAAAAGGGTCTTTTAGTATTTGTAATAATTTCATTAAGATATGCTGTCAAGTCTCATCACTGAGTGCAAATCGCCTTAAAGGTGGGTCTTAAATTTCAGGAGGGAGGAGTGCCTGGTTTTCTGGATTGTTTTACAGCATGATTTGTGTGTATGTTGACATACTGTTTTGCTTTTCAGTGGTAACTTCTGTGGTTTGTGTTCTTTTAGGTCTGAGCAGTATTTTGGGAGTCCCAGTGATATGGCTTCTGCAGCAGAACACATTAGAGAGAAGATGAAGCTAGTTACTCTGAAAAAGCAGCAGCTGAGACAACCAGAAGCTACTACCCCAGAGAGCTAATACTGACCCACGTCTATGAATTCATAATAGGACTTCAGTTTGTAATCCAGCATGATGTTTGCATATTACAGAATTTGGCATAATATATTAAAATGCATTTCACAGCTATTATAAGTCTCATTTTTTTCAAAGTAAATGTTCTTGGCATCTTAACACTGTACATCTATCAAGCCATAATTATTTAACATGCTATGAAACCATAGATTCCAAGTATCTTATGAAAAGGAACTGTAAACTTTGCACTGAAATTTGCTGTAAAGCTTTACCTGACCTGTCAGCTGCTTCTTAGTTAAACAGCTGATGCAAGCTTTGAATGGTGCTAAAGTGTTAGGAGTTCCATATTATGAAATTTTAGACTTTGCTTCCCCCTATGCCCAGGTAATGTAGTAATTTTAGACTGCAGGTAAAGTTCCTGCAGTGTAGACAGTGTTGACCCTATAATTTTAATTTGAAATGCTTTTTAATGAAAAGATCATTTTTATTGTGCCAGTATGCAACCTGCCCATCAAATCTTTGATATATCAAATTCATTAAACAGATGTTTTCCTATTTGTATTGATAATGTATTAAAAGCTGTTTGTGCTTAATAAAAAACATCTTTTTAAAGCCTAATGCGAATTTGTTCTGATCTGTATTCCATAATATCATTTGTGTTACATTTGCTAAGTGGTAGTAAAAATTGTTGTTCTCTGAATATCTCTCTAATATCTGTATAATTTTTCTTATGGAATACTCTTTAACACAGAGCTATAAGGGGAACTGCTCTTGAACCATTATTAACAGGAGCAAGAGTTTGTGGTGCTATTTTTTTTTCCTACTTTGCAATAGCAGTACTTACACAGAAAGGTCTTATGTGCATAAATTGGTGTTACATTAATAATAATTCTGTTACCATGTAGGAGTGGTACACAGCTCTTGTGCTTCATTTCTAACTCGTTTCCCTCTGAATGAAGAATCTTGGATAATGTGAATATCCTTTTGAGAGTAAGGATTTTCATGTAATGGAAAACTAACATGAAGTTGTTAGAACCATGGGAACAGTAATAAAGTGAAATTTATTAAGACAAGGAAATTGTTTCATTCAATCAGCTGTGTGCATAAATGGGCTAACATTTTACTCTTTGGGACTTAATCTGGATACAGTCAATATTATATTTGCTGAAAGACTGTGTGGTATCTGAGCATGTTAAAATACGGTGTGAATCAACCAACCACAGGTCTGAGTACCCAGCGTTGTTACTGCACTACATTTTGCTCACAGTACAGATAATTATTTCTTCTTCTAAGTGTTATTACTTTTAAGTTTTCTTGATGAGTTTGTCATTCAAATGTTATATTTGGTTGTCTCAGTTTTTCCACATATTCTCCAGAGGAAAAATGGCAAGTAAAGCAACTTCTCTGTTAAGCCATTATTAATTTTTAGCTGCTATTTTTATCTGTGACTTTAGTGACAAAGGTATTTTTCCTCTGTCCTGATTTTAATTCATTTGGTGGCTGAGTCCTGGCAGTCTAGTTAGAGCACAGGGGTTTCCTCCCCCACTGCTTATCTTCTGGGTGAGCAAGGAGGAAAGGAGCTGGGGAAAAGGTGGAATGTCATTTGAGATAAGGAAAGTTTACTCCTCTATTACAGGGATATCAGATTACACAAATGGGAAAACAAAACAAACAAACAACACAAGAGAAAAGGTCCTAGTGTACACAGCAGACAAATCCATCAAAACTATCATTGCCATGTGCAAACCAGAACTGGAACAAGAGGAACAAACTCCAGCCTGGAAAACAGGGAGGAAACAAACAACAGAACAGGAAACGTCGCAAACTACAAAATATATGACAAGTGCCATAAACCACAGCCAAACCCTTTCCTGTCATGCAGTGAGCATGGTGTAGAACATACAGTCCAGCTTGCTCAGTTGCTCCATAACAGTGGGTGGGTGTAGACCTTCATCCCCTGTCCATTGTCCCTGCCCAGTGGGACCAGTCTGCTTAAACTGGTACATAACTGTATGCACAAATGGGGACCAGTGCCTGTTTACTGTGGTAACTCCCATGTTAGTTTTGGCTTGGTGTATGAAGTCCAATCTTGACTCTGTTGTTACCTGTCTTCCAGCATTCTTAGAGGCCAGTGTTTTCTTTCACCCTATTGTCTCTAGTCTGATAGAACTCGATGGGCTGTGGCAGCTTTTGTTTGGTTTTGATTTTTGGGGTTTTTGTTTTGTTGGCTTTCTTTTCTCTTTCCTCCTGCCTTTTCTCTGTGGAATCCTTTGCTTTTCAGAAATCAAGGTGGCTGGTAAGGTGCTATTTATCAGCATTTTGCCTATTTTCTATGTATCAGGAGCAATGGTAAGTAGTTTCCCAGGTCTTGTAATGGTCTGTCAGATAGTTCTTCAAATGAAATAATGGGATAAACATTACTTGTTAATGAAAAGTGGTAGTCTTCTTAGTCAATATACCATAGATGATTGTACCTACTACTCAACGTTTAGGAGTACACAACTCTTAATTGCACACTAAGCAACATATTTGCCTTGTAGCAGGTCTATATGCTCGAGTAATCTATTTTCACTTGTCTGGGTGGCTACTACTGCAGGCGGTAGCACTGACTGCCTGAGGCTCTTTCTCTGCACTTTTTGATTGCAAAAAACAATTAAAATGACAGAGTTCCATGAGATAAGAATATGGTTGGTTTTGGTTTTTTTTTTTAAATAAATTGCCTGCAGTTAGGGCTACAATGCTACGTGTGAGATCTGGAGATACCATCAGAAGGTAGGGAGCGTCAGTTCTAAGAATTGTAGCTATGGTACTCTTAAATATGTTGTGATTAATGACTTGGAAGGTATGAAGTGAACAGAGGTTCCATGGTGTTGAAATAAATAACAAGAATTTTTTATGTTCCTATTAGCCAAGTTTGGATGCATTTCAGATGTCTCAAAAATGTGGTTTTTGTTTTTTGTTTTTTTTAGTTTATGTTGGAAATGTAATCTTTGTCACTTTCTTTAAGTAATGTTACTCTGTGTGTATTTTGTGATAGCAGCACTGGAAAGGTGACCAGCCTAGTAAATGTCATCCATTTACAGTTGGGCATCACTTGAGTATATTGGTATTCATATAAAAGGCTTCTATTAATAAGCTCTTTTAATTGTAAAAGGTGTGTGTGTTTGTATTAGTTTCCATAACAATGTTTGATTTTGTTTACTGCTTACTAACTTTGAGATGTTATTACTAGGGCTGAATAGTTTTCTTCTTGGAAACAAAACAGGTTTGGAACGTGGAGATTTAAAGCTTGTGCGGCTATCTTAGCATTCAAATAGCGTTACTCTAAATGTACAGGGGTGGATGAAGAAGGGTTTTATGTACAGTGGGATTGTATAGCACTTCTTATATTATCATGCTAGCCTAAAAATAGAAGTGCCAGCTGACAGAAAAGACAAGGGGATAGCTTTTTTTCATCCTGGTTTAAAAAAAACCAAAACACCAAGGTGTTCGTAAGTCATGCTTACAAGAAGAGGTTGTAATGAGCTTTCAGCCACAGTAATGGCATGTAATGATGTTATGTTAACCTCCACTTTACTGAAATGGATAATTTTAATCTAGTTAAGGAGGGAAGGAGGAAGAAATTAAGTTTTTGAAGCTACAGGGTAGTTCTGTAATAGTACATTAAGCGAACTCTGGAGCTAAAATGCTGAGAAAAGGAGATGAAAGCAAACTTCTGGTGATTTCCTAATTTTCATCTATCTCTCATCTGTCCAGACACTTACAGCAGTAAAAGGAGAGTCATCACTGTAAAAATGCTTAGTAGTTATGTTAGACTTCTAGCTTAAAACAATCAGAAGGCAAAAAGTGCCTGAATGTGAACTGCAGGACCAAAAACTGCTCAAGTATTTGGAATGTGCATGACATTTTTCTGCAGGGTAATTAATTAATAGTCTTTCCTTGTAGAGATGTCTGTTGTCTCTTTCAGGTGCGTAAAAAAGCTATCTGCTGTAAAATAAGATGCAAAGGCAAATAAGCAGTACATTCTGGTTGCAACTTACACAGTTGTTTTGAATCTCAGTAGACTGAATCTTCACTGTAGTATGTAATTTCCCCAATTTCATCATACATAATAGCACAGGCTATTGCTATTGATTCTGGGAAACGGAATTCAGATACTAGAAAAGTACACTGGGCTATCATTTAGAAATCATTAATTCCCACAATCCATCTCAGTTTTGTTCCTCCCACTAAATAGTCCTGATAGAATACTGATGCCTGTCAGGACTGCATTTGAGTTGAAAATTCTATTAGAAACGGATTCATAGCATGACATTTCACAAGGATATAGAGGTGAGGAGTTCTTTAAGGTATTTTTCCTTTGATGTTTAGTGGAGGTAGTTTTGTTGGAGATACTGTGTGGAAATACAGGTAAGTTTTAAAAAAAAAAAAAGTTTGGTTTCTCACTTCTAGTAGTTTAGGACCATTTTCCTGTGACTTCAAGGCTAATTTAAAACCTGGTGGTGAATCACTGAAGGAACTTGTGAGAACACCTTCGATTTTTGCCAAACTGGAAGAAAGCATGTTAATCAAATGTAAAAGATATTAATAAAAAATAGATGCTTGTGTGACTATAAAATTTTAGTTGTGCCAATGCAAGAATATGCAATGAAAATTAAGGAGCAACTTTTCCTGTCAATTGATTTTAGTTTACGTAGGTCTCTACAAAGATGATGGTAATATAACAGAAACAAGTGAGAGGCTGAGTCAGGACATAAACTCGAATGGAGAGGAGAGAAGAAGAAAAATACTTTCTTAAAATTTGATACGTGCTAAGGAAATAAGTTGGAAAACTTCAAAAGTAAAGTGAAAATCCCATTTCTTTAACTTCAGTTTTAAACGTTCAGCTAATTTTCCAGATGATATGCTGGAGAACAAAGATCTGAATTAACATCTCAACAAACACTTTAATATGACAGGAGCACTCAATGTGTTAATTTCTGTGGAATAACTTTTGACATGGTTCACCATATTTGCAGTGTATGGATTGCCACCTCTGTTTTGGGGGTTCTTTGTTCTTCGTTTATTTTTTCAGGAAGAGTTGCATATGCTGGGTAAGTGACATCACATTCCCGTTGCCGTTGCTCACTTTCAAGGCATGCCTGGATTGCTCATGATCCCCGTGCTTCACAGGATTAGAGGCTGCAGAATTCCAGTGGGCTGGAGAGCTCCGGTAGGACATTTCTTTCAAGTACTATGCCAAAGGTGTTTTGGGTTTATTTTGTTGGGTTTTTTATAGTTTTTGGCCAAGTGATGCATGTCTTAACATTCTGTTCTTAAGGTTTTTAGACTACTAGGAAAGAGAGTAGTTTTCATTGTGTCTTAATCATTTCCACAGGCAAGTATATAGCATGGTTACTTGATATTTAATATGATTATGTGAGGTGAGTGACTTTTAGAGGCTTGGAAACAAGCCACATTCTAAACTCATACCAAGTGCAGACCACTCTGTCTGAACTCTTTTATGCAGCTCTCTGCATACCGCTACTGGATGATAGATAACTGCAAGCTAGTCTCAGCAGGCTGAAGATTGTACAATGTATTTAACACATTTGACTGCTGCTCCACATATCTGGTGATGATGTGAACATGATGTTCCACTGTCTGCTTTATATCACTCACTGTCTCTCAGACCATGGCATTTCTTCTCTCCAAGACAAATGTATCCACAGTAGTGTCACCTGCATCCAGAGTTTTCGTTAATGCTTTGCTTGAAAGATCATCGAAATGCTGCAACAAGCTAAATGCTCAGTAAGGCTTGTAACGTTTTTATTCCCACCCATTGTATATGGTCAATAGGTAGCTGCCATTTGTGGGCATCATTTCATGGTGCTTTACCTCTGCAGAAGCAGCCCTTCATGAAGAAGCCAGGGCATTTGCTCTTACAAGTGGCAGAACTGTGACCTGTTGCAGTTATTTTTGCAATTCACTGTTAGCTGTTAACTCTTGTCTATTGTTTTAGCTTCTGGACTGTATCATAGATATGTCCGCCTCTAAACTGTCTTCTCTGTTAACAGTTTTGTCAAAGACATTTCAAGTGATGTAACAGTTTAAAAAGTTTCATTCTTATCAGGGATGGATTTACTTTAAGGATGGATTGGTTGCTACTGCCTGTGTGTGTGCTGGAAGCAGGTGACAGCTGCATCCCCTGCTTCAAGAGGTTGCTAGGAAAGAAATGTCATTAATATTCATGAGTGGGTCATGGAAATCACACACACCCCTCAGGATATAAAAAGCACTGCTCAAATAATTTTGATCTTAGAGCACTGAGATGATGAGGCATTTCCCTGTACATGGTAGTGATGCCTAAAGAGAGGTAGAAAGAGAAAATAAAGGGGGAGGGGGGTGAGGGGGAAGCAATGTAATAAAACGATTTGCTGAATTGTTAAGAGTTTAATTTACTATGAAAATATTTATAAAATGCATGTGGTGCCAATCTGTTTGCTGCAAGGAAGTTTAGAAAGATCAAGCGTTTAAAGGTATTTAATCAAATGCCCTGCTAACAGGAGAAACATTAATGCAACAAGAATGAGCAGCTTGGAGAAATGGGTTTGATTACATAATATTTATAAAATATCCGATCAAGTAGGAAAAAAATCCAAACAGCAAAACTATGCAGCACTTGAAGTTTTAATGATGTTTTAATGTCTGGAACACTGAAAGTGAGGTTCTAAAACATAGTGTAGATCCTGCTGCATTGCTAAGAGATGACAGATGTTTGATCATTTCTCTATGCTTTCTGAAAAGCTTCTGTGTAATGAAAGGATGGCAGGGAACTCCTGAATTTTTTCCTATTAGTTTAGGCAAATTTCTAGGATTCTGTGTTCAAATGTGAGTTTTAATCTTTCAACTCTGCCCTGGAACTGCTTATGCTGGATTCAAGTTTGGTGATTTAAAAATTAGCGACAGTGATCTTGTTTCTTTTTAAAAAATTCTCTTGATTTAGTTAAATAAATAGAAAGCCCACAGTGATTGTATATACAGGTCTAGGGTTCTAAATTATAAATAAAACTTTTCATGAGAATTCAAGAGAGTCCAGGGGGATGGACTCTTGAAGGAGCTGAACAAAGTGAAATTTCTGTATAATTTGGAGCATAGTTTGTTCTCAACTTTCTTCTTGCTTTGTTTTCCCCCTTTCTCTCCTTCTGACCTTGCTTGCTTGTCCTCCTTGCTGTTGTTTGGATAATGGTAAGAACACTGACTGGGAGTAGGAAGAGATATTATATTAGCTGGCAACAGTTCCTGGGCTTTCTCCAGGGTGGTGACCAGAGAGAAGTAGCTAGTTTATTATCTAGTTCTATATGTACAAATGTATTTGTGTATGTTTATTACCTTTTATATTTAGCCTGCTTTTGTAAATAATAATAATAATAATTTAATTTTACTTCCAAATTCTGAGTAAATATGGTAATTTACTTTTGGAGAGTAAATCCCAAATTCTGTGTGGTACCAAATCACCACAGTATAACNTTTTTTTTTTTTTTTTTTATAATCTGAAGCATATTGTCCAACACACTGCATGATTTTAGAGAACCAGTGAAAAAAATAAACAAATATGCAGCACTAAGGACTTGAAAATACATTACCGTTATTATTATTTTAAATTTGCTTAATATTAATTCCTTTTACATCAGGGCCTGACAAATACTCAGGAGTAACACCCTGATTTATGGTCATTTTCAGATTAGAGGGTAGAGTAGACTGGAGCAAAACCTTCTTCACAGCCAGTAATGCTATGGTATTTTTAATGTGACCTGTCAAAACATTTGCAAGTCATTTTGCATCATGTGAATTTTACCTCAGCACTCTGGTGATGTTATTCTTGCCAGTGAGGACACAGTAATCTTCTCCAGTCATAATATTCAGGCAAATTAATGAGGTGTCTGAGAACATATCCCTTGAGATTCTTCCTCAAGCATTCTAATACTGAAATTGTGTTAAGGTTAAAAACAAAAGAAGAATCTCTGTGTGATTTAAAAAATGCAATAAGTTTATAATTCTTAATTTGATATTTCCTTTCTCCTTTAATCCCTAGTGCAGCTATGTGTCAGGCTGTGTATTTCAAATAGACTACTTGCTTGCCTTTTGCATCCACACTGAGGAAGATCCCGGGACATCATACAGAAACTCTTGCTTTCACAACATCATTAAACTTTGATTTATATCCTTTTTCAAACAAAGATGGTGACTATTAGCCTGAGAGAACCTGTGTCCAAGTGTAAAGTTTAAGGTAATTCATCAATAGGGATTATTATGAAAGCAGCTGACTGCAGAATTCATGAGAGGACTGATACTTCAAATGAAGCTAGTTTAAGAAACTGGAAAAAGTGGTAACAAATAAATTATTCTGTGACCCAGGACTTTTGTCCTGGCAAAAGTATCCTGGAAATATTACTGAGACTGATAAAGCTCTTGGAAAACATTTGTTTGAGAAGGTGGTCATAGATGATGTAGTAAATGTCTGTCTGAAGATGGAACCTACACCTTGCAGGTTTAACACCACAGCAAAGTCACTGATGATCAATTTAATTAGTTTTGCATCAATACTGCAGTTTTAAAGTGACCTTCTGTGTTTATTCATTACATATTGGTTAGGCTCTCCGAACACTGTTTTATTGCTTACTGTTTAATCTTTGGAATAAAATTTATATGGAATCTCAGATCCAAATGTAATTTAACTTGATCCAAAACAATATGTCATTAGGTACTCAAACAAGGTGTATGCCACATCCTGATAAGTTCGTTCAGCTTATACTTAACATAGACATATCAGTAGCAAAATTTTTAACAATGCAGAGCTCTTTCAGTACTCTGACATGTTTCTCTTGCTACATAGGGCCAAGTGCCACTTGGCAAGTGGACTTAACTGTTGTTTTTCAGTCCCTCATTAATCCTTGTAACTCTCAGCTTCTCCTTCATCATTCACAGATGCACAAAATATTAAGGGTTGGAAGGGACCTCCAGAAATTGAGTCAAACTACCCTGCCAAAGCAGGTGCACCTAGGACAGGCTGCACAGCAACTCATCCAGATGTATTCTAAAGTCTTCAGAAAAGAGGACTCCACAACCTCTCTGGGCAGTTTGTTCCAATATTCTGTCACCCTCACCATAAAGAAGTGTCTCCTTGTGCTGAGGTGGACCATCATGCATTCTAGCTTGTAGTGTTAGGTCTTTGTCTTATCACTGGGCACCACCAAAAAGAGACTGGCACCTTCATCCTGACACACACCTCTCAAGTATTTGCAGATGTTGATAAGATTCCCTCTCAGCCTTCTCTTCTCAAGACTAAACAGCCTTGTGTCTCGCTTCACAGGAAATATGTTCCAGTCCTGCAATCATCCTTGTAGCTCTCAGTTCAACTCTCTCCAGAAGATTCCTGTGTCTCTTAAATTGTGGAGCCCAAAACTGAATGCGGTATTCTAGGTATGGTCTCACCAGGGTGGAGTAGAAGGGGGCAAGAAACCTTGTCTAGTCTTTTTGTCTTCAATCTCCTTGTTTGAATTCATTCTTTTTCTTATCATTCTTATTTAAATTGTCTTTCCTCTGATTTTCCATTATTTTCCTATGGTAAAAGCTGCATCTTCTGCCTCTTGCTAAATTTCAGAAGGTGAAATCTGAGGTGCTAAGCTGTCTGATCATTAATCTGTGTGGTGGTAGAATCAGAAACTGATTGGAAAAAATAGCAAAATAGTTCAGTGGCTCTCTTCAGAGTTTGCCATGCTCATGACTGCTGTTGGGCATGAGAGGACAAATGCTGTGTGGAAGTTGAGAGAGTGAAAGCAGTGTTCCTGAAGAGTTAAAATAATGATTGCACCTTGGCCACAGCACTGCAGCCACATATTCTGTATTGGAAGCTCAAACAGAATGTCCAATGAGAACACACTGCCCAGGTGGGCTTTCAGCTCTTGGGATTACAATCAGGGAGACTCCAAAGGAACAGGTACCCCTCATAGCTGATCTAGTGTCCTTGTCCCTGGAGTCTGCAGTCAGGTCCAACAAGGACATACTGACAGACCTTCTTGTTTGTCCCCACTGCAGCCAGGAAAGGGAACTTTTTTTTTTGTACATATCTCTAGGGGAGGGGAGGCGTCTGGTGATACTACAGCACTGGGTACAGCGATGTGGAAAAACTACACCTACCTCAGATTTCACAGCATGAGCTGCTATGTTTCTGAGCTGTGACAGAAATCTCCCTATAGCAGAATCTTGCTGTCTAGGTCCTATGCTATCTGAGTTACCTAGTCTTAGTGCCCAAGAGAGTCTGAAGTGCAGAGCACTAAGATAACACAGTTAGTTATGGTCCTAATGCATGGATCACTTAGCCCTCTTATAAGAAAAAACACCTTTGTTTCTGGCATATTTGTGTACACAGGAGCAGTCGCTTAAGAAACATATAGGTCTAGCTGTAAGGACACACTAGAGCAGGAAACATGGGTAAAGAGGACTCATGGTTCATCATGAGGTTGGAAGAGCATTGCTACTCCCTGAGTAGCATTTCAACAAGAAGCTGAATCCTGTGAGATAAATAAGAACTTCTTACTTCTCCTTTCTCCTGTCAATTCCTCCCTGAGCAAACAGTTGCATACTCTTATTACCCTATTCACCCTAGCAGCAGCAAGTAATTAAAGATGCCATCTTTTTGGTAATCAAGAGCTATGGAGCCAGTGGCAAGCCCTCAGAAAAAGGGACAAAACAACTTGGTCTTCAAGTTCTGGAAGAAGAAATGAAAACCACCAGTGCTTCTGTAACTTATGTGGGATTCGAATTGTGAAGTGTTGCATGCTGTCCTCTGTAGTGTGATGGGTCACGACCTGGGAACAGCAGCTTCATATGCTGTAGTCACACTCCTGTTACATGAGGTGTCAGCAGTGAGTGCATAGCTGTTTAACTGTCCAGTTACAGACAAATAAGCAGAGAAGAGAGAGTAAGATTTCAGTACTTTCTGTATTTTAACTTGGTCTATCACAAAATTCAACACTTATGTAATGTAAAAGGGACAGGCGGGACCTGGCACGTTTTTGCTATTTTTAGGTACCACGATCTGGAAGAGGGAAAGGTTTGACTGAAATGTACAAAGGAATGCTCATCAGTGTAAACCTTCAAGTAGCACTTAAACATAATGGAGTTATTTTATTAAAACAAAACAAAGCACTCCTATTTATAACTTCATGATAAATTACTTTATAAAAAGAATTCTAAAGCCTTGTGATTATTTAACTCTTAAAATTCAGCTTCCCTGATTAATTTTTCACTTTTGGATAAGCCTACCCCAATATCAAATGCCTGAAATAATGCACTATTAGAGATATGGCTGTGTAACATTTCTGTACTTGTTCTAAATTTAGCTTTCTGAAATCTGTGTCCATTTAAATCAAGTATTTCAAACAATATCAGCTTTAATGTTTTGATGTTGATAGCATGATTATGTCTTAGTCTGGTTTAAATGAATGACTCATACTGATCTTCTTGCATCTTTGCTGGCTGATTACTTCCGATAAGATTGAAGGAGAGAGATTTCACTCTTACACTGATGTAACTGTCTCCTTGAAGAGTCATTGTGGTATTTAATTGATGAATGTATTTCACAGGTTAAATACAGACATCTCTAATGTAAAAACGCTGACAAATAATTAAAGAGAAAGGGTCCTTTAATGCAGTTAAACTGGAAACGTAAGTTAAATGTAGAAATTAGTGACATGGGACAAACCTGTCATTGTAGTGGGATAGCTTGCAGCTGCCTTGAGATATAGATGTAGGTTGCACTCTACATCCTAAACTTCCTTCTTTACAGGGAGAAAGCATAGCCTGTCTTGCATCTATATTTGGTGCAGAGTGCATACTCCGCTGTGCTAACACACCACACCAGGAAGGAATTTCAAATGCTCTCAAGGAATTTAGTAACAAAAGTCCTGCTGGCTTTCCTTGCATGCATGGGCGAGGGAACATACTAATTTTGTACAATAAACTGTTCTCTGCTGCTGAAGCCTGAGCACCGGACAAATGAACTATCTAATGTCTCTTCATTCTCCTGACAGACCTGAAAATGCTGGGCCACCTTTTTGCCTGGTGACCGATTTGCAGTTGGGCTGACCATTGTATGTGTCACCAGTGACCTGTTAAAACTGCTTCACTTTTGTGTTCATCAGAGTGCTCCATATGCTGTGCAACATTTGTTTCAGACAACACCCATTGAGACCCTGGGGGTGCTGATGGGGTAAGTCCACTCACCAGCAGATTCTGAGGAAACCAAAGTGAAGATAAAGCCTCTTGCCATTTCTTTCACAAGCTTAAGAGAATGTGCTGGTCTCTTCACCTGGGATGTGAGACAGACTGTATGGTCACTTTGTGCTTCACTCTTATGCATTGCTTCCTATTTTGTTTAATCTTTTCAGCCTCTTCAGCATTTAAAATTTTCATTGGTTATATTTACACCTGAATAGTCACTTTTTTTCTTTTGGTCTTTCCTGTATTGTCACTTAAAGGAAAGTTATAAATTCAGCTTGTGGTTTTTTTAATTGACTGTGACAGCAAAATGAAATTCAACTTGCAGGAATTATACCAAGTAATTACTGTGTTCAGATTTTGGACATCTGTACAGATGAGTTGGCTTAGAGGTAGATCTGTCAATCAGTCAGAGCTGCCAATGGCTTCATTATTATCATAGAGACCTGTGCTACTATTTCCCTCTTTCTTTCACTTCCCCCATGTTGTTTCTTCCTCCATTCCTTTTGTGCATGAAACCTCCTTGGGAATTTTTTTGCAAGTAAAGAATTTAAAGAAATATATTTTTGCACAATGTTATGATTAAGAAGAAAATAATATTCTTTCTGAAAACACTAACATTTTAATGCATTCTCAGAATAAGAAACATGCTTTGTTGCAGAAGATTTTGAGTGGAGATTCCAACACCTCAGTTTTCTATGCTGCCCATCTTGAGTCATGTGCTAAGATAACAAGATAAGAAGAAAGCAAATCAAATTATCAAGTTACCACCAAGCTTGGTTTATTATATTTCTGTATATTTGAAAACAATCAGGGCTATTGTAGATTCATAAGGGATTCAAGTAGTGTGATACCTAGTAAATAAAAATATGCATGTTTCCTACATGTCAGCATTCCTTTTAAGATAACAGATGCTAGGAGAAAAAAAAACCCAACAACTTTATTTATATAGCATTTAGAAGCTGGAGTTCTATGTTTACAGGCTATATGAGCTTTCTTAAAATAACAGTGGAAGCTGAAGTGATATAACATCTGTGTGTACGCCATAGTAAAATTTGGTGTATCTCTTCTATCATCTTCAATAGTAGGAAATTAGGTACTATTTTGACAAGTACTAGGTAGAAGTAGCATATATACTTTGTGGAAATCCTCTGGGAAACAAAAAGAGGGATATAGGTAAGAGAATACTCTGGAATGAGAAAGTGGGGCATGAAAAATTAATGACCAGTGGACTGAAATGTGTCAACTCTCATTGCTTCACAGATCTATCTATTGCATGGGTTTTTTCGCATGTTGTTGTTCTTGAAAGCAAATGCAGAGTGATTTTACTTTTACCGTTGCACCAAAGTAGTAGTGTTACAGTGTTAGCCAGTTGAAAAAATCTTCCAATACTTCACTGGTTTTACAATTAGAAGTGCTGTGTTTATTTCTTTCATGGTAAGCTTGTGTGACAGAGATGAACCAGGATACTCCTGCTTTTGCTCTTTACTTCACGTGATGATGTTTTTTTGTAGTTTCCATCTGTCTTTGGGAGTGGTGATGGAGCAGGAATGAAAACATTTTTGTTAGAGTGATAAAGTGGAAAAATGGGGAGATATAAGATATAATGCTTCATTATACTTGTATGCGTTTAAATAAAATGCACCTGGGAACTATAAAAAATAATCCAGGCAACAGGGACCTTTGCTGAAGGAGAGTGGGGGGTGTCTTACCCACTTAGGCATTCTCTCTCAACTCTTTCCTAGCATTTTACTGAGACTTCTCTTTTCTGAGTTGGCACAGCTCCCCATTTGAGGCCACCACTGTCCACTGATATTTCAAAGCTGCCTTTTCTTAAGCTCGTGGATTCTAAGTTGGCAGGGAAATTAATTCTACCCATGCTTCAGCTGTTACCCACCTGAAGTTATTCTCATTTACCCTACCCAGCCCTTTCGTTCCCTCATGCTGCCATTCCTGATGATATGTGAAGATGGTTCCTTCCCAAAACATAAGATGGTAGGAGCCAGGAAAAAAGCATCAACCAAAGACTTGTAGAAGTCTGACATCATGTGGGGCTGCCAGAGGGAATCTGTGTTTCCATACCTTTTTCCAAGTTACATGAAGCCTGTTAGTTTGAGGGTTTGAGGTTTCCTTCCCTCCCTTGGTGTGTTTGCTGTTCTCCAGCTGTGAGGCAGGGAAAGAAAAGGAGAGACCTGTTAGAAGAGGAAACCCATTACATCTACAAACCAGTCAAAATGAATGTCTTTGCATCTCTGAGGATCCACCCTGGAGGATTGAACTTTGCATCTCCCAAAGGCATTTTCATAGTGCACTGGCAGCTTCAATGCTCTGAACATAAAGCAACTGAACTCTAAGAAAGATGGTTCCTGTTCCTGTGCATAACTATCAAAACTGTGATTAACATGCTTCCCTTTGCCACATGGGAGAAAGAGGTGCTTATAAGACACACTCCATGTTGAAAATGAAGTGTGCTGGTTTGAGGCTAATTGGAATATTTTAATGAGAAAAAGTAGATTATAGGCTGTGAAAAGAAAACAATGGTGATGTCTACTTCACTCACAGGTTTACTGCAATGTAAAAAGCAAGGATGTAAACATAGGTAAGACAGAGTTGCTCTGTTTGTTGGTCTCTCTCTCTCTCTCCTTGCCTTCTAGGTGGATCTGTGTAACCCAGCTAATCAATTATGCTTCTAACCCCCCTGGCCCATCTTTCCTGTTCACCTTGCACATAAGGTAGATTCTGGGATAAGATTGGAGGGTGGGGAGAAGGTGGAAGGGTGGTTGTGAACCCGTCTTGGGGGACTCTGGTTTCTGGTAGGGGTATTGTGTTTCTGTATTACTTTTACCTTGTGTAATTCTGTACATGGCTGTAAATATTTGTAATATATTGTAAATATCTACTTGTATATTGTGGTAAGCTGTGAATATAAAGCTTCATTCTTTAACTTCCAGACAGTTGAGTCTAGTATTGGTGAATTCAGAAGTGTGTGTGTGTGTGTGTGTGTGGGGTGTGGGTAACTCCCAAACCATGACAATGAAGCAAGTGTTATCATATTGACCTCTTCCTTTACAGCTGTTACAGATATTACCTGACATTATTTACACTAGAGAGACTTGATATTTTTTCTGTTTTCCTGAGGTCATTTTCTTTGTTCATTTTTCCAGTTTTGTTATTCCTCATGGACAGCTGGTTAATGGTAGTTTCCTTTTGTAATTTTTGCTCTCTTTCACAGAGTATTAGCAAAGAAAAAGTATTTCTCTGCTGACAGAGATAGAACACCAATTTCTGGCTTCTAGTGGGATTTTTTGTTTGTTTCAGATGGAGGAAGAAATGACAGGTAGGTAAGTATAAAACATTGAGAAAGTAATGCTTGTTAAATTTTATTTCCCTGGATGCAGCTGAAATGGATCATGATGATAGTGATTAGGCTGGCAGGAAGAAGTTCTTCACAGAAAGAGGGATTGGCCATTGGAATGGGCTGCCCAGGAGGCGGTGAAGTTACCATTCCTGGAGATGTATAAATGAAACTGAATCAGGCACTTAGTGCCATCATTTAGTTAATTAGAAGGTGATCTCAAAGATATTTTCCAATGTGGTTAATTCTCTGGTCATGATCATCAGCCTTTTCTCCTAAGGTTGTGCTACATAAGGTCTTTTCTGATTCCTTGCTATCGTTACTGTGCCTGCTACTCTTATGTCTTCCTGTCTTGTGTGTTTAGCATAAGCCAAATAAATGAAATATCCATGCGTTAGTTTTCAGACATTTTTTAATCACTTTGAATCACTTGACACAACTGCTGCCAAATATGCTTCCAGTCAATTTCTTGAATGTGGTGTTTTCCCATGATTTCCATCTGTCAACACTATGAAAAATGATTCCTCATTTAACCAGAGTCAAAAAGAGCTCTTTTATCTTACTAACCTAGTGAGATGACAGATTGGCCTGACTTGTGCTATGAAAAGTACACTTGAAATGTATTTTAAAAAGAACAAAAACTGACGGAGACACAATTTGACATAGGGCCAAAATTGTTTTGTAGCTCCTTTTGTAAGACTAACAAGAGGTTAAGTTTCTTTCTTTTATTCTTTTTTTCCAATCAGTTCTTCGAGCAGTCAAGTCCTGTTTGTCACCTACAGGGTGAGTAATCCAGTTGCTCGTCTTTTCAGGTGTATTTGTTAAATTCTGAGTATTTAGCAATACTAAACTAAAATAGGGTGCTCTTTTCTGTTTTAGTTTTGAGGTTTTTGGGGTTTTTTACTTCTACATTCCAGTTTTGTGACCGTTAAATCTCAAACATTTTGTTCTGCTGTACCTGTTCAATCAATGCCCACACGAGCCTCACATATGTCTGCATAAAGTGGACCTCCCACAGGTGTTAAAGGTTGTTTCAGAAAACCATGTGATATTTGTTCTCTTGCTGATGACTTGAGGGTTCATTATTCTGTTTTGGCACAAGGGATGGAAAAGTTGTTGGTTTTGTGTTTGGTAATATTCTGCCAACAATTGGGAGAATCAAAAATGAACAAAGGAAGACTCTTAGACCATGATACGTCTGTTCCATTTCTCTGTAACTCCCCTAAGTTTCTTCCAATAAAAAATATTTTAGAATTTACTTCCAGATCCTGGTTTCCATGCAGGTGCGTCTGTTATAGTTTACAATTAGTGACTCGGATTTATACAAAAATGCATCTAAATGTTACATATTTGTAAACAAATGAAGCAAGCAGATGCTTTGAGGAGAGCTGTGTGTGTAGTTTCTTATGTGGAATTGTTTCTAGAATGACTGGGAAACCTAAACACTAGTGTCACTTTCTCAGCTGTTCTTTGGAGGGAAACCTAGCAGCTGCTGTCTTATTCTGTGGGTTACTTGTGGCATGCTCTGTGCTTCATGCAATAGAGACAATATGCCAAACCAGTACTGTGATTTAAATGTGTCTATTAATTTCCCTGCACTGAATAAAAAAATTTAAGTGGAGTTTAAACAATTATAAGTCAGGCCGTCCTTATGCTAGTGTAGAATAAAATGAAGACTATGGAAATAACATCCTATTAAACCGGAAGGCAAGCAAATGGTTTTAATCTTAGGCAGGAATAAAATACTTCTAAAGAATCCACACACAGGACTTGGTTTCCTTCTCTGGCTGTTATGGACACTCTACTTTTAAATGTTTTTGGATTAAAAATCCCCTCAGTTTTGATTCTGCACCTGACTTACACATATTCATCCTGTTTAAATGCTTTGATTAATTGGAAGAATTATCCTGAGCAAGTATATTTAGTGAATAGTAAATGAGAAAATACTTTACTTGAAGAACATGAAAATGTAAATTGTATAGTTGTATGCTTTGAAATGTCAAAACACTGGTTTTGTCTCTATAATAAAAGTCTTTTTTTTTCTAGCTTCTTTAATTTGTGACTCTTTGATTAGCTGGTGTTAGGTGATGTTCATGGAAGAAGTCCTTTGCTCTCCAGATGGTAACAAGAAAGAACAGACAGCTTACTGCTACCAAACTAGGGGTGTGTCAAATCTCTCTCAAGAATGATAAACTCAATGGAGTTGTCTATTTTTAACCTCCTGTTCTTTCCTTTTGGCAGACTAATCAGTGTTAGTTGAGCTGCTTCACTAAATGAATCCAAGCAACTCTGCTGCTTTCTGAAATGAACAGTGGATCTTGCAAGAGCATTTCAATTCTGTTTTAATGTATGAAGTCCCATTTTGAATCACCATGTCTGAGGAAGCCAGTTCAGAGCAGAAGCCTTCTACAACAACAGTCAGCTCGGTTGCTGTTCAGGCTGGGGATGCCAGTATTGTTATAGCTGTACTTAAGGTAAGGTAGCAGTTGCTAGCATGTTTGTTCTTGGCTTTCTGCTACTCAGTGATTACTCCTTCTTTTACTGCTACATGATTGCAAATGTGGCCAAAATATATAGGGTCTTAGAAGCAAGGAATTCCTCTTACCTTATTAAAAAAGAAATAAATGTAGAGTGTCATGAAAATATGTTAATAAGCATGATATGATCTTAATTGTAGTTGGGTCTCTTTAGAAGTTAATCTTTATACTCTGTGATAATTTTAAATAATAGGTAATTTGCCAACTCCATAAATGCAAATTATATATATTTTAATGTTTTAAAAAAGTATTTACTGAGGGGCAGAAAAGCCTAAAACTGATAATGGGTGGTTATTTCTGAAAGCTGTGAATTCATAGTCACATATGTTCTAGTAGAAGCCTTTGTGTGTAGTTGTACTTATTAAGCACCTAAAGGGCTGTTCTGTAGTGGCTTGCACAAGATTTGGTATGGGCACTAAACTGAGTGTCTAGGTTCCCGAATGGAATTTACTGGCAGTTTGATTCTTCATTCTTCAGGCAACTAGATTTGGCCACTAGGGTTTGTAGTGAAGGTTACAATGCATTGGACTTTCACTGAATTACTGAATTAGAGTGATTATTCAGGATGGGGTTACCTCAGCTGTGCCAGTGAGAAGGTTCTCAACCATTGGTTTTTCACCTTTCCTGGAAGTCTCTGTCTGATGCTGAATTTGAGAAATTTTTGTTGCAATGGGTTCCTTGGTGTGCTGTGGCTACCATGCTAGCCTTCAGTGACTTCACTGAAGTTCCTTATCACCATTCTCTCTGTGCTACACTTCTAAAACTGTAGGAGTTCTACAACACAAGAAAAGAATTACCTACCCTTTGGGTTGCTATCAAGCTTGCTTCCTTTGTGTATCCTTCAGGACAAAATGGGAGATTGCTATTTGGGTCTTGCAGTTTCTCTCCCTATATTAAATACACAGGTATGTTGACTCTGTGTGGTACAAATAAGATTTGAGGTTATGGCTTTTGCATCTGCTGTAATATATTTGTACCTTCCACCCACCTGCCCATCCAAGTTTCCATAGCTGTCTATGCAATCCTCAGCTGAAAAGGGAGAAGAATTGGAGAAAATTTTTAGGTAATTTTTGTAATCTTACTCTTCACAGGCAAACCTAAAGTCACAGTAGCTATTGGATAGCTAGAGTCTGGGATTCTGACATTTGTTTTAATTGAAGTGAATTTTATATCGTTTCCTCTATGCCTTCATTTTGCAATCAAACACATATTTATAGGTCCAAGTCCATCTACAACCATGGAAAGTATGTGTGACCTGAGAGTTTGTGAGAGTAAAGTAGTAAAGGGAAGTTTGTGCTTTCTGAAGGCTGTAATTGTTTATTTATTACAGTGTGGAAAATGGGTGAAGCTTCAGCTGGCAGAATCAACACCTAATTTATTAGAAATTGGCAGCAATCAAGATGAGACTAAAAAACTACTGCAAGACCATGAATTCCTCCTAGCTAAACTTAAGGTAAGATGTGATAAGACTACATAAAATTTAATCTAGTCATTATATTCTAGGCACAGCAGTTGACACAGTTGCCTGTTGCAACGTAATTGTTAGGTTAAACTTTCACAAAGAAAGAAATATGTTCAGCTTTTGTCAGTGTTAACAGGTCTGCACCTGAGGTATATACTCAGTGTTAGTTACTATGTACTGACAGCAATAAAGATACTTTTCCCCCTCTACTTTAGAAAATGCTGTTAAGTCAAGTGAAAAATTCCTGCAGCCCTCAGCAGCTGCTAAATGTATTGAAGTGTCTTTCCCACCCCCGCCTTTTTTTTTTTTTTTTTTTTTTTTTTTTTAAATTCTCCAGTGTTGTGAAAAGTTTAATTAGTTTCTAGCAGCTGTAAACACAAGAAAGCTCTTTGGAAGTCTGAATCTTTCAAAAGTGTGAAGTAGGTACATTTTTATTAAACATCAATTGATGTACTTATGCTAAGAATGATATTGTAACATCAAAGATTATTTGTCTTGGGCTAGGAGGATTCTAGCTAAATAGCAGACCTGAAATCAGATTGTAGCATTCTTGAAAGCAGGTTGCAATAGCAGCGTCATTGGGACAAAAAGTGACATATGTACATGAAAAAAAAAACTGATTATTTTAAATGTGGATGTTTGACACTGAGAAGAGTCCTGAGACACCTATGAAGAAATCTGGGGGTTGTGTTTTGACAGGAATACTAACTTTGCATTTGCAGACAAATTAATTTATCTAAAATCTGGAGGATTTAGCCCAGCAACTTAACAGATTCCATCTTTTTTTTTTTTTTCTTGAGAGAGAGATTACATAAAACTCAGATCTGAAAGAGCAAATATGACTAAGTGCTTTCCCTGTCGTGAATTCTAAACATACAAGAAGTAATGTAATAGAGTTCATAGAGAATGTAATCTAATACAGAGCATAGTGTGAGTTTTGAGTAATATGAAGAGTAGCATCACAAACCAAACCCAGTCCAAAGGAGTAAAACATAAAAAAAAAAGACAGAGAAGAAGTTGGTTCTGCTACCTTGGCTTATGCAAGTGCTACATCTTTACTGCCATTAGTGCTACACTCGTGCATTCTTAGAACAGGCTGCAGTATTTTGTTTGATCAATTACAATTTAGCTGGGGTCTTACACACTGATAGAAGGAATAAAATGGGTTGTGTCTCATAACTAGAAAAAAAAATTTACAGAGTCAATAAGCCCCCCCACCCCCCAATAATTACAATATTTAGAAGAAAAACAAAGGTTCAAATAACGTTTTACCATCAAGTCATACCTAGGGGAAAGAAAATAATATACATATTGGCCTAAGAAAGACCTCGTATGTAATGCTGAAAACCTGTAAGCACATGAACAAGGACAGTAAAAAAAAAAAAAAATTCCTTTCCATGGGTTTCAACCAACTCAAAATTGTTATATTAAAGACAACAGAAGGAAAAAAAAAATTAAATGCTGTCACAGATGAGATCTCTAGATGCACTCTCAAGCTGCTAAACTGTCTTTTAAAAAATATTTAAGCTAAAAATTTATTTGGAGATGTTTCTTTTCATTAAAAAAAAAAATTACTTAAATAGCAAAAAAATTAAACAACCCAAAAGCATTTAATGCTTTCTGATGCTCATTCAAAAGACTGAATTTCTATTCCTGCTGCTCTAGAAACATGGAACCTTAAGTTAATTTTTCATTTAGCAGCATTTTCTTTGTTTTTTGCTCACAATAAATAGTAAAATAATAAACTCATTACAAATATTTCAGTTAACATAAATGAAAATGCTTAAGTTTTTCACTGCTATTTGTGAGGTCTTGTGACTGATTGCTTAAACCAGATAATTGATCTTAATTTGGATCACCGAAACTTAGTAGCTTATGTCAGATCAGATGATTTATTGTGAGTAATCTGTTGAAGAGTTCTTGTCATCAAATATATCATGTTTAACATCTTATATTTCACATTTAACATCTTTTACATCTGCAGTCCTTCCAAAACTCAGCACTGAGTAATATTTGTTCTATAAGTGGATTATGTTTAAAAATTACCAGTTTTTCCCTAAACACTTGAAGAGCTCTGATAATACAGGACAGAAGTGTCATAATTCATATTGACTACATTTATCAGACTCGACCCTTTCTGTCTTATAGTAAACTGTTTACACTTGTTAGTAATTATTCAGTCCTAAATTACTAAACCCGTTCATCAAAAGTTTTTACAAGAATTCTTCTTAGTCTTTGAAGTATTGATTACAGTAACTTTTTCAACTTGGCAGTTGTTACTGAATTATGCATTAGTTATGCAAGAGTGAATACAGAGGTAGTAATGTTTCACTTTTGTACATTTATGGACACAAAGTTTTAATTCCTTATGAAAGCATAAAAAAGCATTCAAAATGTGGACAGAAGAGGGTTTAAAATTACAACATCTGCAGGTGTGAGATGGTCCTCGTTTTGGTGGTGTCTGTTAGTTTACTCTTAGTGAACAATGTTATTTTCTAAATTTTAACAATAATTATACAAATACATGAACGTTCTCCCAGCTGTGGTCTTATCCAGTGCAACAAAAATTCTTCCTTATCAACTACACGTAGTTTTCATTGACTGTATCATTCTCGCTGATTCTATCTGTGGCAGCTTATAACATATTTACTTTTGCTTTTAATTAGATTTAATATTTGGAATGCATTGCAAATAGTCTAAAATGAAATAAAGATTAAGTTAAGGACTTGTGGTGACATGAAAACTTGTTCCAGGCAACACTGATACTGTATCTCAGGTTTATGTATCTTTTCAAATATGGCATATAACAAATCAGACATAAATTGTGAGAAGACTGTACTCATGAAAACCAAGGCTTCCATAAATTAAACTATGAATATCCAGGAAAAAAAAAGAACCCTTTCAATATAAATATTGTATTTGTTACACCAAATGGTATATTTATGATGATCTGAATTGCTTCAATGGTTAAATTCACATGAATATGACAATCTACTAAACATCAAATTCGTTTGACTTTTTCAGTAGAAGGCTTTTTGAAGATTATAACATTTACATTATAGCAAGATGA
>VWZI01001787.1:418683-449320 GCA_013396835.1 Psilopogon haemacephalus | reverse complement strand
AACACTGGAAGTTAATAAATGAAGCTTTATATTTACAGCAATGCACAATATACAAGCAAATATTTACAAGATATAACAGATATTTACAGATATATATAATGAAAAGGTAATACAGACACCACACCCCTCCCAGAGACCAAAATCCCCAAGAGAGGGTAACCAAAGCCCCCTACCACCTTTTCCCCCTTCCCCAGTCTTATCTCACCACCAGTTGATGCTGCAGATAAGCTGAAGATTGGCCAGAGAGATTAGTGGCAGGAAGGAGTTAGTAATTTTACTCTGAATTAGCTACCAAGACAGAGAGACAAAGAGAAGCTGTGGCAGCCAGCAGAGACAGACGCAAACTGCTGATCTGGTTGTTTTGAGAACAGTCCTTAAAACAACTCTTTTTTTTTTTTTTCTTTCCTCAGTAAAACTCGGTGAAGTGACACACTGTGTTTATCTCTTTTCAGCCAATAGTCTAACTTCTCACTCAAATTCTCCAATTAGCTCAAACCAACACATAGAAGAATCTATTTGTTAATATCTTCTGAATTATTTAAAATTGCTTATTGAGGTGCCCAACAGCATAACTAGCAGCAAAGTTTATCTGCATATCCATTGTAAAGCACCATTTTTGCAAGTGATTTTGGGAATAAACCCAACCAAACAAAAAAAATCCGTAAGATCTATTAAATAATTTTTCCAGTGTTAGTTCAGCTTATTCACCAGTTTCAGTATTCATGCAAACAAAATTACCACTGAAATAGTGTTTAATTCAAAATAGTTTTATAAGTAATTTCTGAGTGTCAATAACTATCTATGTTGCATAATTTCAGCACTACTTATAAACAAAGATTAATTTCAGCAGAATTTCTTGAGGAGGATAGTTTACACCTTAAAAATTCCAAGTTATAATATTCACTGTAAGAATCTGAAGCTGGACCTTTGTACTATGTAAATTAAAAAGTATAAAAATTGACTCAAAACAATAATAGAAATAAATATAGGGACAGAACGAGGAAACCACAGAGCAGAATCAGAGTTTCAAGATAAACTAAGTATAATTCTGTAATTCCAAGAGAAATGTGTCATCTAGTCAGCCTTGCATATGAGCCTACTCAAAACAATTTGACAAGACCTACCTGTTTTTCAGGAAAAAAATATTGAAGATTATACTGAAATAGTGTGTGAAGATCAGATGCACAATACTTCAGTGCAACTTTTTGTAGTTCTGCATAGTATTTACCAAGATTTAGAAATATTGTGAATAATTCATGCCATGCTTCTTGGAATAGAAGTCTTTCTCTCTTTCTCTCTCTCTTTTGTTCTCCCTGAAGCTGATCTTAGCTACAGAAAATTATACAGATAATCTTATTGAAATGAGATAATTCTGTAGCAGCAGAGATACACAAATACCTCACCATGTCAGCATGTTTGAAAGCAACTTGTAGTCATAGAATATTGAAAATGCTTACTAACAAGAATTTAATTTAGTAGTTTAAAAAAAAAAAAAGACTCTTACCCTTTCAGGTTATTTGAAACTTTTTTTGGTTAATAAGCTGCAATGAAGTACTTTCTTCAGAGGCATTAAACTACTTTTGGGATATTTGTGCTGTCCAAACAGTCTGGCTGTGTTTTCAAAATAGATTTTGAAAATCAATATCTACATCTGTTTTGAAGGAATGTAAATGTCATAGCCTGCTTTTATATTGCCTGTGAAATGTAATGAATGGTAGCAGGAACAGCTGGCATCAATTGAAAGACTAAAATATATTTATCGAACATACAGACTATTTGAGAAGCGCTGCACTATAGTTATGTGAGCTCATTTACCTATTGTCAAATGGCTTCAATTAAAGCAATTGGTCATTAATATTCCTTGTACAAAAGCTTAGAAACAGTGGCATAACTGGTAAGATGATGTAACAGAGGGGTGATTCATGCAAGATGATTTTTCAAAATAATATTGTTTATTAATTTTAGTTTNTTTAATAGTAAGTGGTTCTTTTGCAACATATACAAAGGAATAACTGGATCTAGAACAAATAACTAGCAACATATAAACATTTAAACCTAATTGAAATGGAAGATAAGGTTCTCGTAGTCAATGTATTGCTTGTCCAGTACATGGACTCAAGGAAGGTCCTTTCTGCTTTTGGCAGAAGGCAATTGGTACATTACAAGAGGCTTAAGTATTTACTCACAAATTATTAACTCCTGACTCGCGGGGCTAGCTACAGCTTCAGACAGTACCCAAATGATTTCAGGGAATTCTGTCAATGTCTTGTTGGCTGCTGAGATTTCTGATTTTTTCTGAGGCTTCACAGGCTGCTAGGGAAAGGGGGTAGATGATCTCTGGCTCCTCTGGATTACCTGTGTATATCCAGGACTTTCAATCTTGGCAGGAGACTTTCGGGTGTAGGTAGGATGTCTTGCGATGTGCAGACTTAGCACGGATGTCACGCTGGCTATGCAGGCCTATCATGTGGAGGCATTTGGTGCCTATTACTGGTAAACTCGAAGCAAACAGTTCCAGGCAAACAAACTAGCCCAAAACACAGCAGAACTATTGTTATTCAGCAGAGCTAACTTACAGCTTAGCAAAGTATAATGCTGTAGAAGACAATGGCAGCAGCAGAAAAGCAAGCACAGATATAACAGCAGAGGAGGCTGTGTTACCTGCTTTTTATTGGTGTAACCTGAGACTAATGGGCCTTTTGACACAGAATAGCCAATCAGAATGGCAGTTAGCTGAGTGCAACCATATTAGGTAAATCCATAGGCTTGTTTTACCCAAATTTGGGGAAAACATAGGTCTTGTATGAGGCAGGCACAAGTCTTGTGCATGTATCATGCTCACCACAGGATGCAAACAGGAGCAAAACAAGTCCAGACATGCTGGGGTCCTCAGACTCAGTGGTTCTAGGTATATTTGTCCTCTTTCCCATAGTTGCTTCTCCCCACAACAGAAGGAGGGAGAGCAGAAAAACATGTCTGGGCAGGTCAGGACATGTTCAGACCTATTTTGGCCTATCAGGCCTACTACAACAGATGAGAACAAAAGCACAAGCCTACAGATTTTACTACCATCATAGAACACAATAGAAATGTGTGACTCCAATTTCAATGCGGGTTTGCCTTTGGTGTGCTTGACATAGTTTTACGGTGAAAACCCAGAGTATCTGAAGTTAACCAACAAGAAGAAAATAGAGGATGGGGCCTGGAAAGATGGGTAAAACAGCCTTATAGATCACATAACTTCTTCTTCTTCGCATTGTGTTGAGCATTGGAATTTTCAAGACCTTGCCTAAAATGTAGTGTCCTCAACAAGTGGACAGTGCAGACAAAGAGGTGCCCTACTATGCCATCATCATGACTGTAGATTACTTCTGAAGGCAATTTCTAGTGGGGAAAAAAGCCCTCAAACCTTCATTTTCAGTAAACTGTAAACAGTTTTCTAAGAGAAGTGGGAATGTTATACATTACTCTTTGTTGATTTCCCAATTCCTTGATAAATAATAGGGAAAAGAATCCCTTACTTTTTGCCATTTTTAATTGAAAACAGTGACGGATAGCATACAAAATCTCCAAATTTATTTTCTAGTCATCACTTAGCCATGAAGTGAGCTTTTTATTTACAGCAAAGTGATTTTGACTGCATACTTAGAATTGCGATGTCACTTTATTGACTATCTATTTCATGTTTCTCATAACTTCATTCTCCACTAAAAGCCAGTATTGCTTACAGGACTTTTTTTCTCCAATAGTAAGACATAGTCTCCTTTTGCTGAACTTTTGCCATTTCTGAGAAGTGTTGAGACTAGGAAACGCAAAAAATAAAGGGAAGGTGGACATAATAAATGGAGTCATGACAACAGAATTTTCTACCTGTTTATTTTTTAGATTACGGAACTCAGTTTTTCAAATGAAGTCAAACATATGCTAAGAGTAAATGCTTGGAATAAAGACGTTTGAAAATTTGCATTAAAAATGTTAGCTATCTTTAGTAAGCACTTTAACATATGACTACATTAGCTTCATCCTACCCTGCCATCACTGGGTTATAAAGTCAAGTTCTTGCATATTTCATCTGCTCATCTTATGTAATTAAATTTCTTTTATTCTACATATTTATCTTAAATTTCTACAAGACTTTCACAAGGTGTGAGGCTTCTTTTTTTTCTAGGTGCTAGAGAATAAAAGAAGTTTCCTTTAGATCTTTAGTAAATATTTATCCAACACAGGTACCACTTGGCCACTTGTAAGTCAGCTGGTAACTGAATTCTGCCAGTCCTGTTACAACAGAGAGGCTTTCTCCTCCCCACCTCTCCACACACCCTGGGTGGGTGAGAAGTAAAGGAGCCAATAAAGCCAAAATGTCAACTGAGATAAGAATAACGTACTACTCATTTGCAGAGATATCAAATTACACAATGGAAAAATAAAACAAAACTTAAAACAGGAAGAAACCTTCCTGGATACACACCAGATGAAACCATGAAAACTGCCACCACAAAACAAAAGGGATAAAACTCGGGAAGAAATGCATGGAACAGAAAACTCTACAAGCTATAGAATATACTATGAGTCCCATAAACCCCAGCCCAACCCCTTTCCTGTCATACAGTGTGCATAATATGAGTATGGTGTGGTCTAGAATACACAGTCCAGCTTGCTCTGTGCCACTGGGGGCCATGGTGTGGGAGTATCTCTGTTCTCCTATGCCTTATCCTTTGTAGTAGGGCCAGTCAGCTTAAGTGAATACAGGAGTAAGTTGGATTTTTTTTTTTTTTTAAGCTGAACAACAAAATAAGTTTTTGATGGCTCTGAAGAGTTTGTACATGTATTTGGGAAAATCCAATATTACATGGACAGCATAGCTTTTATAGTTTTCACAATATAAAAATAATTGAGAAATAATGATGTAAACCAATAAAAGAAAAACCAAGAAAGCATTGAAAGAACTGCATGACTGCAGTGAAAGATTTTTATTGAAAATTTTAACGAGCTCTGCTCATTAACTTACCACTGATTGTTTTCACAGTTGCTTGTCTGTGTGGTTAAAATTGTTTCATTCTTTTTTTTGTGAAGAAAAAAAAAAAAAGTTTGTCCTGTGTTTGGCTAGGATAGGATTGATTATACAAATTCACAGATTGCATTGGGTTAGAAGGGACCCTCATCTCATCCAACTTCCCTGCAGTGAGCAGGGACACCTTCAAGTAGATCAGGACACCCAGGGCCACATTAAGTCTGATGTGGAATACTTCCAGGCATGGGGCCTCATTCACAGGTGGTGGTATTTTACCACCCTCATTGTAAAGAACTTCCTCCTTATATCCAACCCAAATCTGCATCAGTTTAAAGCCATTGCCCCTTGTCTTATCACTAGTAGCCTTTCTAAACAGTCCTTCTTTGGCCTTCTTGTAGTCCCTTTAAACACTGGAACATAGCTATAAGGTCTCTCCAGAATCTTCTGTTTTCCAAGCTGAACAGGCTGACTTCTCCACAAGTAGTTAGGAGGGGCCAGATGAACAAGCCAATGGACTGTTTCATAGCATGAATGTCATTCCTGCTATATAAGAGGCAGCAGCTGGTCCGGGCAACCTCAGTGGTTCTCTGGTGGAGGACTTCAGTGCATGGGTATTGTAAAAGTGCCTTATATTTCAGATTACTTGTGTTTATATGTATTATTTCTTTACTGTGGAATGGGGGCAGTTGTTTGAGAGGACATGTGAGGCTCAGTTTCACTTGGGCTTAGACCATGACAGAGTTCTGTGGTTTATTATGCTGTTCTCACAGCACTGACTTTAGAGAGAATTGATGAGCCTCTTCAGTACATCTTTGTGTAGTACACAAGGCCAAGGGAGGACTGGAGTGTATGACTCTGTGTTTTGAACAATAAAGTTTTCTACGCTTTCTCTTTTCTGTTGGATCTGTCAGGAGAATTTGAAGTTTTCCAGTTCTTTAGCCTTTATGAGTTATCATAGACTTTAGTTTACATAATATAGATTTATTTTCTCATTATACATTAATGGCACTTTAATAATCTATGTTCATGAAAAAGAAAACAAGATGGGAGACAAGAAAAAAGAGGACATGATAAGCAATTTTTCTGACACACTGCAGAATTTTAACAAAAGCTGGAAGTAGCTCATGGTGAGATTAGTAAAGTGAATGAAACACATTAGAACTACAATCTTGCCAATAGAATATTATTTTTTGGGGGCCAGGTTGAGCAGTGTAGTCAGCTGACCTTGAAACACAGCAGAAATTACATGCTGTTCTGGAGAATAAATGCGTATGTTCAACACACTCTTGTCTAAATTGCATTGAAGTCATCAGAGACTTGAATAAGTTGCCTTACAAAATTTTAAAGCTTGCAATGCCAGGTAATACAATCCTATGGCATATGAAAGAAGATCCAAAACATCTGCAATGCTCATTTCCAGGAAGATCTGTGTTGAAGGAGATGTAAACCCATTAAAATAAAAATATTAGACAGAATAATTCTCTTAATACTTATTTTTCATAACAATATTGCCTCTTAAGTGCAAATGAAATTTAGAAGCTTGTTGTGAAACATGCAGGAACAGCTACACTTATCACTAGAAACTGGAAATGAAGCCAAAATAGGAGAGTGATGTGTAGTTTAACAGATTCACTGAAAAAGTATCCTGACACTAATGTCAGCACAGTATTTTGTATTTTGTTTACAAATGTCTGTTAGTTTGGGGTTCTTTTCTTGTTTGTTTTCCCCAGGCTTTGGAAGATGAGGTGTGGGGCCTGTTGCATGAAGCAGACAAGGCTGCAGAAGAGAACAAGGAAAAGTGTCACGTTTATGATGCCATGGCAGAGACCCTTGGTGATGCATGGGATGCCCTCATTGTTATGTTAGAAAAGCGACAGGCACTTCTAGAACTTACTGCAGTGTTCTTTGAAAATGCTCTGGAGGTCTGTATTTAAATCAAGTGACTTAATCTGAAACCTCTCAAATCTCAGGAGTATTCTGTCTACTGTAATTTTACTCTGTTGTCTATGTTCATCGCATTCCTAAAGTGTGAAGCAATTAAGGAAATCTCTATATACATTCTTGGTTTTCCACCTTCTGGATAGTTCAGGATGAAACTGAGCAAAAAAACCCACCAGCATGTCAACTTTAAGAAGCATTTTAGTCATGATGTCTTCAAAATTTGTAGTTGCCAGAAAATGACAGTGAAAAATGGAACTGGACCAAACCTAAAATGTATAATTCAGTGGCTACAGGCATTCTGCAGAACGTCTTTAATTTCTTATGATTCAAATTACTTGGCATTGAAAGAACTAATTCCTCCAGTGCATTTATTAATGCTTGCTGTAATACCCATACAGCTACTGTAATTATGCAAACTAAAGTATAGTTTATCTTGCCAGTCCTTTACTTGAGACTTCCATTTCCAGATGTGCCCGGAGACAGATTTCAGAGTATTCTTTTTGTCTTCACCAATTTCTTCCTATCTTTTATCCTAATTCACTGATATTCACTGATATAGAGGAGCTAAAGCAGAGATAAATTCCATGCCCTGCAGCTATGTGCTCACTCTTTGTAGTCTCACGTTCAATTCTCCCCAAGTCCCCTGGATCTCTGAAGAGTTCAGTAGTTCTTGATAATTTGTTTCTATAGTAGCCCAGAGTCACATATAAATTACAGAATTAGCTCTTCTACTTCTGTCCTAAAATAGCATCAACATTGTAGTAATTATTGTGTCCTGGCAATCTGTACTATACAAAGAAATTAGTAGAGTTGGTGTAAGTATCATGGTGATAAATTCTGCGTTACACCAAAAGTTGACCTAATGAAGACAAAATCTTTAAGGCATTAGCTGAATTGCCCCTGCAACAGGGCTTCTATCTTTAAAACAAAATGCAGCAGCTGGAGTACAGCACAGATCACTCCCATTATATAGTGAAAGGAAGAAGAAACTCAATATCATTTTAGATAGAGGTTGCAGAAACTTTTTATGGAAAGGCTTTTCTGCAAATGTCAGCCTGTTATTATGGAAATTGTTGCTGTGATAAAATACAAAATGTATCTCAAGAATAATCCAGTGAAATCAGAACTAAAATCTCAAATGCTGAGGAAGCAGATTGATTGTTTTTCAACTTTCTTCATTTCACTACAGGTTTCAATGTCTTTGATTATGCTGAAATACAAATGTGAACTCTACTGGCTTCTTCATTCTTGAAATGAAGCACTGATATTGGTAAAGACTAGCTGAGATGCAGAATGTAGCACTCTCTAAGCTACTCAGAGTTGGAATTGCACCTGTAAGGTGGAAAGCAAATAAAGAAATTCCAATCTTAGTTTTAACAAAGCAGATTACCAAATCTGTTCCAGATCTTCTACAAACAGGATGTTCAAATATTTAAAATAAAGAAAGTAAGTTGTAAAGGAGCATCTTAACTTCAGTCTTCCTTACAGAGATGCTATTTCCCCACTATGATTAATTACGGTCTTTACCATAGCACTGGTTCACTTAAATTTGCTACTCAATGTGGTCTTGCTTTTAAATGTTTGGGGTTCCTGTCCCCCTCCTCCCCATAATACTTTAACATTACAAAGAAGTTCTGGGAAGGAGGCCTAAGTTAAAGGCTTCATTTATGTTAAATGATTTTATTGAAGGCTTTGAAATTGACAGACACTTCTATAAGAATTTCTTTTTGGTAGGTCTGAAGGCTACACAGGAAAGATATTTCATAAAGTGATGAACTGAAATTATGGAGTATGTCAGTGAATGAGAATCTCAAAAAACCTCAAGAAGATACATAGAGGCCTGTCCATGTTTGTCCTGTATTCAAGGTTAAACTTTAGCAGTTGCTCTATTACCTGTTGACACACCCCCACCCCCCCAATCAGAGAAGGAGAACTGAGAAAATGCAAGGAAGCACAAGAGTTGAAGTGAAACTGGATTTAATGAAACAACAAAAATTATACTTATGTCAATAAAAGGATATAAATTTATACTCAGGGCAGCAAAGGTACAGTAGTCACGATAAACAGGAAAACTGTTCTTGAGAGCAGAAGGAAGGAAGAGGGTCAAGAAAAGCCCAATCAGGAAACTCGCCTCTTCTTGGCAAACTTCTCCCTTTATACCAGATGTAAAGTTTATGGTTTGGGATACCTCTGTGAGCCAACTGACTCAGCTGTCCTGGCTGACTCAAAACTACTACTGTCCTGAAAACCATGGTGTACCTATGATTCCATCCCAAGAAAATCAGGACAAGGCTGTGAAGCATCTGTATCAAGTAGACATGAAAAATACCTTTAAAAAAGAATTTAGACATTTTCACAAACCTTACCTGTAATATAGTGCCCCAGTTTTAACTTATTTGTCATCTGAGTCCCAGCAGTCCAGTTACAAGAGAGGAGTTTTCTTCTTGCTCCTGTGTCCCTACCTCTGGTTGGTCAAGGAGAAAAGGAGCCAGAAAATCTGAAATGTCAGTTGAAGATAAGGACAATTTACTAACTCTATTGCAGGGATATCAGATTACAAAAAGGGAAAACAAACAAACAACACAACCAGGATAAAACATCCCAGGGTACACAGCAGATGAAACTGCAAAAGCCTGCTGCCACTGTGCACAAACCAAAACTAGAACAGAAACAGACAAACCCCAGCCCAGAAACTGTGGAAGAACCACAAACAACCCAAAACACAAAACTTTATGAACTACAGAATATATTGCAAGTCCCATAAATTTTGGCCAACCACGCTTCTGTCATGCAGTGAGCATGTGAGCATGGTGTAAAATGTGATCCAGCTTACTGTGTTGCTCTGTGCTAAAAGGTGGTGGTAGCCCCATCTACCCCAGCCCCCCCAGTGCAGCCAGTCAGCTTAAACAAATACATACAAAGATTACGATCTAGATTTGCAAAAGAAAATTATACCATGCCTCTTCCCATCTTCTATTTTCCTTCTGCAGTTTGCTATTAAAATAGACCAAGTTGAAGATTTCCTGAAAAATTCCCAAGCATTTGATAACATTGACACTTTGAGAGAACTCCTTCTGCAACAAGAGCATCATACAAAAGGTATGAACAGTATTCTACTCCTCATGTTGTGCTTTTGTGTGATGACTCCATGAAGGGCAATTATACTGTGTATTATTAAAAAAAAAAAAAAAGGGGTAAAGGTATTTGGAAACAAATGTAATGGTGAAATAACTTCCTGAAAGATATGAAACTTAAGCTATTTCTCTCATGGTTCCACCTTTGTTACTTCAAAACAGCAGGTAAGCTTGTATTCTAATTTTAAGGCAGTCCAGGTCATGTAATCTGCTAAGAAACAAAGATGAGTTTTAGTGTTGATTGTCAAAACAAGTTCTAAAACTGTCCTTCTCTTCCTTGTGAAAATTCATCAAAGTAATAGATATCAATGAAGGACCATTTTCCTATGGAAAACCTGCAGTTAGATCATCTACAATCAGCTCTAGTAAAAAAACAGTGCAAAGTCCTGAAGTTTCTTTAGAGTGACAAAAGGACCAGTCTGCCTTCTGCTTTCCTTTGCCTCGGGATGGGGTTTGAAGAAGTGATGTGAAGTAAGGCTAGGAGCTCTGAATTAGAGATGGAAACTAGCCCACTTTAGAATGTTTGCCTACAGTGGTTCTCTGCATTTTGGTTCTGCATTTGAATAATGGGACTGTGTTACACTTCCCCATTGTACAACTTGATCTGCTCCAAGAGGTTCTGTAGCTAGAACAATAACATTCTTGGACAAGAGGTGTTCTCTCCACTTCCATCATAATTTCCTATGCACATGTTTGCCTAGAAAAGATCTTCAATGTAATTTCTTTTTGGTTGTTCAGATTTTTAAGTTAAACATCTTCTAACATGTTGTGATACTCTTATTTATAAAAATATCATTGTGTCACTACTTCAGACACCTTTGTAATTCCATATGGGTTTGCATTTTTTCATAAGGTTGTGTTACGTGTACTGTTATAGGTACATAAGTATGTGTATACACTGTTATACTTTTGTGGACTTTTATAACAGATGTCCAAATTCAGATATCTCAAGGTATAAACCTTTTAGAATAAATGTTTATAACCAGTTTACAAAGTGCTGATGTATGCAAATAGATGGGTAGTTTTAAAAATACTTTAGCAGTGTTTGAAATATACTACTGGAATTACAAATAAGGATTTCTTTTTTTTTCTTATGAAATTCTGTTCTTACAGAGCTTTTGGAAAAGTCACTTGCACTACTAAACAAAAGCCAAGAGCTAACAGAATTCATAGAAGAATTCAAATATGAGGGGCCAAATGTAATTCCAGAGCTGATCCAGGGAGCCCACAGCAGCTGCTTGAAGATTGACAATCTCCTTGAAATGCTACAAGACAGGAGACGGCAACTGGACAGATTTCTTAAACATCAGCGCCAAGGGCTGGAGCAGGTTCTGCAAATCTTTTTGTGGCACCAACAGGAGAACCAGGTAAGGCATGCAATATTAAGTGAAGTCACAGTAAAAAAAAAAAATTCAAACAACTAGTAGCTGGTTTATGGTAGAGACTATTACAGAAGCAGAGCTTAAATATCTTTATTAGGTCAGTATCCCTGGGCCACTTCTGTCTGAGATCCTAACTTCTGAATATTTGGCTTTGTAACTCTAATATCCTCATAATTTATTTTAATATGACTTTAGTGTCTTAAAAAGCACTGTTTCCTTTATGTGGATCCTTCCTTTAAGTTGTTAAATGCCAGGATGCAAACCAAACAAGTTTCCCACCAAATGGAATGTCTAGGACAAACAAACCTCTAACTGTATGAGTGACAACAGTAATTGCTGACAGCAGTTAAAATTGCAGCAGGCTGTTTCTGGACTGGTCAGTTCCACAGAAGACATAACAGAGCTAGCCAGATGGTGTGTCTGAAAAGAGTATTTTGTTCCTGAAATCAAGCTTCTTTAAGGTACTATAGTGAGTGCAGATTTTTCCACACCTGCAACTTGTTTCTTTTTCTTCCAGCTTAGCTTCCATCTCTTACTTAATTTCTCAAATACAGCTTGGTTTTGTACCTTCTTTTCAGCACTTAAATACATTTAAATCTTACACTTTTTCTTCTTATTTCCAGTTCTGCCACTTTTTCATTAATCTCCCAGCATTCAGGTCAGATAACTTTTCTCTCTTTCTGCCCCACATTACCAGAGAAGCTTTTGTAAGTTAAGACACCCTCTTCTCATCTTCCTTGAGAAGCACCACACAACTTCACCAACTTGTGAAAAGAGATACGAGGAGAGTTCTGTTCCCCTTTTTTTTTTTTTTTTTAATTTAGCTGCCAAAATCTAACAATGTTTTCAGCATTCTGTAAATAGTTTAATTTTAACCTCCGACAGCATAATTCTGATTGTGAAGCATCAGTAAATTTTCTTCTTAACCCCCAAAACAGTTACCTTCTGTGTCAGAGGAAAATGTTAGAAACTTTTACTAGTAGCCTATTCTGTAGTCACCAACTTGGTAAAAAACCCAAAGAAACAAATTTAAAAAAAAACCCAACTACTTGAAATAAAAATTCTCATGGCACAACAGGGAGGCTGACAGGCTTATTTCTGGAGTAGTCAATATCAATGGCTGCCAGAAACAACAAGAACTGCTTATTTAATGATAGGATAGAAAAAAAAAAAAAAGCCAAACACCAAAAAAACTCCAAACCAACCAAACAAACAAAAACCCCAAAACAAACAAAACAAAACCCTCCCAAACCCAAACAAACAAAACAAAACACACACACACAAAAACCCCAACCCCACACCAAACAACCAAAACCCAAACAACAGGAAAACTCAACACAAAAATGTGTATGGTCTTATGCAAGTGCTGTAATTTCAGCACACAGTTCTAAAATATTAGCTGACAAAAATGCTGAAAAGCGAGAACTATGATATAGGAGGCTGTACATGTTTCTGTGCAAATCATGAGAAACCACCTAGAAAAGCATCTAGTGCTTGCTTAGAGACAGATATTATTGATACTGTTAACGGTTTTGATTTTTCAGTAGCACTGCATACCCATAAAAAAAAAAAATCCTCACAAAGAGATGTTTCCATCTAATGTATTCTAATAAATTTACAACTGAACTTTAAGTATCAGTCTAACTCACTATATTGGAAATATGCCCTATTTTGTCTAGAAAAACGATCCTTTCTTTACAGAAAATAGTATTAGATGTGACTACAATTACCTGGTCCTGAGAGTTATCCCATAGTATACGAAGAGACAAGAAAAAGATAAGAGGAAGTCTCCTTGATCCTGATCACTCATTGTGACTACTATTTTGAAATGCAAAAAGCTTCTGTTAGGAATTCTTGCAACGTGTTGATTATGAAGAAAGGGAACAGTACCTATTGTGAATCAAGCAGAAATAAATGCAGGTCATCCTGTGCAATTTAGAAGATCCACTTGCATCTTGTATGTTTGCTGCATGTACTTACCTCAGTAAATCTAGTATAATGTAATTTTATTTTTGTTTTAAGGGAATAAAGATTATTCCACATAATATTATTTTTCTTTTTTCAAGCCAGGAATGAATGGTTATATTGGGCCATCAGCCTCATTTAGATATTTAATTTTTGGGAGTATACTGGTATACAATACTCAGATTTTACTGTACATAGAGGGATATTTTTAAGTTAATATGTGCAGTATCTACCTTGTTATAAAATGAGCATTTGTTCTATGTGTACACTAACTTGGTTTTTCTTTGTGTTAGTTTATAATTTGATGATACTTGATGAATGTTTTTGTTCATTTTGCTATGTATAATACAGTATGTGCTTGTTTTGACCACAGTTCTTTCCTTCTGTATTTATTGTAATTTAAATAATGCAAATGTAAACATCTGAATAAAAGCATGAACATTAGGAATGAAAAATTAAAGAAATTTAAATGACAGCTTCCTTTGTAGATTAAATAGTCTAGTATGTATTTTAAGAAGTGGATAGTCACTTCTCAAATTTCTTACTGACTGGATTATTTTTATTACTTATTTAGGTAACATCTTGGTACAAGAAAAACATCAGAGATTATTTTTTTAAGCAAAACCTAGGCTCATCGCTATCAGAAAATGAAAAATTACTTCAAGAGCTTGAAGAAATGGATGTCAAAATGAAAGTAAGAAATACGGTAATTGGTCAGTGAAGGAACTTTAAAATTAGTAGAAAAAAAGTGAACTTAGACATTTAATAAGTACATACAGGAGCAGATATTTGGTATGTGTACATGAGATTTATATTTCTATGTCTAATTGAGAAAATTATTTTATTTTACTTTTTAAAATGCAGGCCTTGATGTTTCACAGTGTTTTTCAACTTTAAAAGTTTAAAAGCTATTGATAAGGTAAAGGAACAGTAATCCTTGAAGCTGTTTATCTGATTTTTCAGTTACTGAACAACTTTCAGACTGGTTATTTTATATATTGGTTTATATATTAAATCACATTGAAAAACAAACCAAACCAAATCCCAAGCCCCCAAAACAATCAAACAAATGAAACCCCAACCAAAAAAAACAAAACCAAAAACCCAAAGAAAAGCAATTCTATTGGAATGTTACCAAATGTTAATGTTTGTAAAGAATACAAAGCAAACCCAGGCTATTTTTCTCTTTCAAGTTTTTCCAAGACTAGAATTCCATCGGGGATTTTGACAAGTATAGCATTTCATCTGCATAGCGATCAACACACTCCTATATGTTGATAATGTTGAAAAGAAAAATGTTTTGTCTTTAGGGGCAATTTTATTTTTACCTAAACGTCTTTTTCATGCATGAAATGTAAATATGTGTTTATTTATAAGATGTTCCTTTCTCAATAACTTTCCTGTAACGTCACCTTACTGCTTTGGATGAGTGTTTAATTTTTTTCTTTTTGTTGTTGTTAACGGTTTCACTTGGGTGTTCTTGTTCGTTTGTTATAGGTCCTTCTGTCTCTCCTGGTGTTATCTTTTAACATGTCTCAACACCTTTCTGGGAGGTGATAGACTTCAGTTACTCTGTGCTTTCTGTCTATTGGTCCTAACAACTTACTGTTAAACACACAGAGAGGCATCCAATGACCTTTCCAACAGACAGATCACATGGTAGTTGTCACAGCCGGCCACTGGAAGCAACTATTATCTGGACAATATTTTAATTTATTATTGGTTAAGTCATTTGGCTTAAGGTTCTGTTGGTCATGGGAGTGTGGTCTTCACCAGTAGAAGTATCTCTTGTTTATGTTTTCTAGACCATTTTTGCCAGCGAATGCACAAGCAACTGCTACTTCTGCTTTTGAAATCATGTCAAAGAATGTGATCCATACTCAGCCAATACTGAGAACTCTGTCACTAAAACTATAGTTCGCTGAGAAATCCCTTCTACTAAAAATACTGTTACACTATTTTTATCAGACCTATAGACATGATACGGGTTTTCTTGCTGTTGTCCTTGTTGCTCTTATCATTACTATTATTAAAATATATTACTTTTATAATTTTTTTCCCCTGTTAGGAATGGACTTCCACTGTGGAAGAACTGGAAGCTGAAGCACTTAAGATCTTGCTTTCAGAGGACTACACAGAAAAAGAACATCTAAAGCTTTCAAATCAGAAAATCTGCCTGTTGAGAGAAGAAGTGTGCTCCCATATGGAAGAAAGGAAAGCCCTGCTACAAGAGGCCAATGACTTCTTTCATACTGCTGGGAAGGTTGGTAAGAAGCCAAGACTGTAATAACAGCCTGATAATACAACTGTCTGTTAATACAACTGTCTGTGTGCTCTTAAAGGCTGTATATGTGAGATTATGCAAACAGTTTGCTAAACAATTTGGAATGGAAAATTATAAATCTGATTACTCTTTAACTTAATCAGACATGAGAAAAAAATCAAGGACAATATACAGTTCCTCTTATTGGGCATGTCATATACTGTACGGTCTACAAAAATACCTATGTGGCCAAGAACATTGTAACAGCATAACCACAGTCAGATGTCAGACTTCATCAATTTCCAGCATGTCTTTCAGACAGTGAAGAAATGAGTTATTGAAACAATTTATATGTTTGATATACCATATTATTATGTATTATTACATATATCAACACAGTAATGCAAACATTTTTTCCAAAACATTTTGTTAGAAAACTAGTTAAGAACATTTACATTTTAGTATGTCCAAAGGCCAAAAGATCTTTTTGTATCTTTTAAAGTGTATTGGCTGCAGATTGTTTATAGAAATTTTGGAACAAATAGTTTCCAAGAATAGTTGCAACAGTGATCTGCATACCTCTAAGTAGCTCCATTAAATGTGCTGAAAAATAGCTCCTCAAGATTTTGCACTCACTTGTTTTCATCTGGAGCACCAGGTGGGGCTGTATCACAATTATCTTTAACCTGCATCACGTTCTTTGGGCTTTGTTTGGTTTTGTTGTTGTGAGGTTTTTTTAAACAATATGTAAACAGTACTTGTTGAAATTATTTACAGACTCTTGAAGTGAGAGATGCATTTTGCTCCTGTAAGTCTGTAAGTTTTTGTTTTCTCTTAGAATGGGGATCTGAGATGGGCTAACAATCCTTTTTGAAAGACATTTGGATTTGTTACAATTTTTTTTTTTTTTTATTAGCAGGAAATGTCCAAAATGGTTTAGGAAAGAGAGATTATTTTCACTCACAAGAATTAAGTTCATGTTATCTTCAGCACATTGGCGTTCTTTTAATTATAGCTTGCAAGTTTTGGCTAGGGTAACTACTGATTTTTTCCTACTAATCTTCCCTGTTGAAATGAAAAAAGAACTCATCCTGTCATTAATGTAAAGCATTTAGGTAACTAATTATAACTCTCTGGTGTCTTTAACTTGTTAATATATAAGTTTCAAAGCATTTTTATGTTATCAGCTCATAGATTAAACAACAGAATTTTCAAAGCCTTATCATTCATTTTATGCTCTGGTATCACAGTTGCATGTATGGTGAAACTTTTCCCCTTTGTATTCTGTTGTCAGTGCCAAAATATGCTTATGTTATAAAAAAATAAGCAGACCTATACACATATGCTAAATTTTGAAAACAATCAGAGATAGAAGTGTTTGAGCTCCTGAAAGTCTGAATTTAGGACCTCATACTGTCAGCAGAATAGGAAAAGAACTACCAATGACTACAGTAGCTGCTGTGGAAAAAAGTCAATCCAGATAACATCTTGCTATAACCAGGTTTTCTAATAGCAACTTAATTTGAACATCAGGAATCCTTTTTTTTTTTTTTTTTTTTCCTCCTTTCCTTCCCAGCCTCAATTGATTGAAACAGTAACAGCACTGAAAAGGCAGACAATAAAACAAAATCTCTCTCCTTGAAAGTACAGACTGATGAACATGCAAGGCATTCAGATTAGGAAGACAATCTGCAGATCATATCTGATTTTTAAATTTTTTTTTTTCTCCTCCATCCTGGTTCAACTCTAAATCTTTTGTCCAGTTGCCCTCCCAGTCATGTTCCTCTTTGAAACATTAACAGTGGCAGTGATACTTACGTTTCATACTACTTTTTTGCAATACTCAAACCACATGCTTACATTTACTTCATTAAATATGTCAACTAGGAATACACACAATAAATCTGTTCCAGTGGTTAAATCCTTCTGAAATGCTTCTTAGTTTTTAATCATTCCTAAACACTTTACAATCTCTTTCTTATGATTCTTTAATTTTAAATATGGAAAATAAAGGAAAAGAGAGTATAGACATAGCAAACCCAAAACTGTATATGTGCAAAATCAAATACTACCTATTTAACAAAACCATACTTAGTTTACTTTTTGGCAACATGTCTGATATATTTAAAATGTAAAAAGGAAGAAGAATTTTGTTAAACTTAGAAATGCATTCAATAAAGCCTTGAGTGCTGATGTGCTGTATTACTCTTGTTGTTTTGGTTCTGTATTAGTGTATCTAACAGACACGATTATTCCTGAAAAATTAGAATACCTTTAAATTAAAAATCATGATTTTGCATACCCCCATTTATATTAACTTTATATTTGTGCATGTGTTCTTCTGGGCCAGGCAAAGTAAAAAAAAAACAAAAAACAAAAAAAACCAAAACCAACCACCTCTGAAAATGATCAGAAGGCTGATAGGGGGTGTTCAAGGCCCGATTGAATGAGGCCTTGAGCAATTTGGTATAGTGGAAGGTGTCCTTGCCCATGGCAGAGGCATTGGAAGTAGATGATCTTTGAAGTCTCTTCCAACCCAAACCATTCTATGAATGTCAAGATCTAAATTCAGTAATATTTTTCATTCCTGAAAAAAGTAAAATATTAAATACCTGTTAATTATGTATTTACATAAAAGAATGTGTGCATATTTTAAACAAAAATATTCATAACCTATTTATTTATTTGCAGGTACTTGATGGTCTTGAAGACATAGAGAATTACGTTAAAATCTTTAATTCAGAAGGCTTACATTTGCCTATTTTGACAATGAAGTATGAGGAAATACAGGAAACTATTAAAGTTTGCACAATGAGTGCCCTGCAGAAGGGACAAACTTTAGTTAATAAATCAGATACTCACAGGTATTTCATCCTTTTTTTGTATATTTTCTGTACCTCTCCATATCTATCTGTTTCCTTATAACTGGGCTAGTTAGAATTGGTCTGCATTTAGAACCAGCGTAGTTAACTAAGATGTGTATTTAAAAGACGTGAAACTCAAGGTTTCTACCATACTTACCTGCTGGTATTTATACAAGCCAACTCACATTGGAAGAGGAATAGATTATAGAAAATTGATGGAAGGCAGTTCTATCTCTCAATCCTAGAGCATTTCAAAATTAAATTATTGGTAAGTCTGATTTTTGAACTCTCATATTTAAAAAATTAAAACCAGCTAGAAAAAAGCAGGAGGAGAAAAAATTTACCTATTACTTCTGCAAAAACTGTACCGTCAGGAAGTTTTGTCCTTTAAGAGAACTGTTATTTGCCAAAAGATAGTTTGCCTATGAGTCTAAGAACTGTGTTGTACTGTTAGCTCATGATAACTAATGATATTTCCAAAGATTTTAGTGAGTGCTAAATTATCATTTTCAAAAGCTATAAATTTTGTTCTCTTACTGCTTTCTCTAGAATGGTTTTTAAACACACCTCTTTTTAAGGAGTACTGAAACAGAGGAATGGTATTTTAAGAATTTAAGGATAAAGAATAAAACTAACAGGATATTAATTCTTGAAAAAGTAATTTACAAAAATTTGGACCACCTAGTTCCTCAAAAGGACTTAAATTTTTATTTCTCTTTGTGACCAGTTCTTGGATCTGATTAATAAAGAATGGCCTATTAATATCATAATTCATGTCAATAGTGTAGTTAAAGGTTTTCTTTGAGGTTGTAGGATTTAACTCTGAATCGGATCTGAAGTGAGGGGAAAATTGCCTTTCTTTTTAGAGATGAAAGGAGTAAACCTTGAGTAATTACTTGCATTAATATACATTTCTGATGAAATTGATTTAATGAGAAACATATATTACAAAAATTCTTAATGAGTAAATTTAAATGGTGAGTCAATTGATATGTGAGTTTCTTTTGTTTAATATCAAAACTTTGATATTATTTGTATGTGGTAACTTCTATGCAATTTGAAGAGAACTGCCTCAAGTATCCATATTGTGAATTGCTTCTCTGATATAAAATGTTTAAAGCTATGAAAAAAAGTTATTGTTTTGTAAAGTGTTAACTCTTTTGTTAAAGAAGCAGCTTCAAGGAAGTGTTGACTTAGAATGTATATGGCTTTCTCTTTCCAGTGACTGTAAAAACACTGAAATATTTGAAAGTCCTAATAAAAAAAAAATTTACTATTTTCACTCTTTTCAAACTGTTCCATTTGTAGTTTTAGTCTTTAGATAGATAACTAAAATCATAATTATATGTGAAATGAGGCACTTCTCAGTGGTTCAGATTATCTGGCATGTATGTCTAACTTATGCACTAGTGATAAATTATTTATCTTGGAGATGTCATTTCTGTGTCCTCATTATCTATTTTCTTTGGATTTATTTTAGTATTTCTTCTCATTTTTCTTTTAAGTGTCACAGTTTAAAATTAGTAATTTACTTGTCATACAAAATTACAGGAAAAGGTACTATTATTAAAAAAAAAAATCATTCTGCGTTTTGAGGAAAAATGAAAAATAACAGTTCTATTTTCCCATTTTAGCACTCAGGTGGCAGGAATTCAGAAAATGATGGAATATGTTAAAAGAAGAGTAGATCAACTACCCAGACAGTGTACAGATTATAAAGAACTTACTTTGAAGAAACAACGATGGACTGCCTCACTTGAAGATCGTCTAAATAAAGTATGTCATGACACATCTTCTAATAATGCATTAATAAACAGTTCATTACATTTCCATAATTTAGCTATGTGAGTATTAAAGCTGACTCAAATAACTGCAAATAACATTTTGGTTTGCTACACAGTTGTAGTTACAATGCTGAATGCTGGTATCAGTACAAATGAACCTAAAGCTGTTCTGAAAAATGCAGCTGTTTCATGAGAGCATTTTAACAGTAAAATAATGGATATGCTTAGATAGTTGTCTGTTATAATTCATTATTTTGGAAAAGAATTGAGCAATCAAGACTCAGGTTTCCTATACTGTGTCAGTCTTTTTTATTTGGTTGAAGATAAAAATAGAAGTGTGGCAAATAAGCATGGCAGCTGTGGACCACAGCAATTTTTCAGTGTGGCTGAAGAGAATAGATTATGCTTATGATAAAAATTCCCCTTATTCATTAAGGTATTGATGCATTAATGACATAACAACCTTATTAAAGCAGCTGAATGCTCTGTAGTAATGACTTGTCAGAGAGAATAAACACGTGACTCCTAAATGAGGTTCCATGTGTAAATTAAAATCTAAAAATATAATCTTTTAACAAGATTAATATTAAGAAAATCTCTGTGCACAGACAAAAAAAAAGTCACAATATTCCTGAGTTTAGCTGGGCAGGGAAGGGGGGGTGATATTTGGTTACAGCCTGCTGTTAGTTGTGTAGAAATTACGTCATCAGAATATTGTGAATCTTAGGATAAAATGTGTTTTTTTGAAGGTAATTTTTACTCAGAGTGTAGACTTCAGTTTTGACACATGATTTCATTTTGCCATTTATTCTAATCACATTGTTCCAGTCTTGCATTAGAGAGCAGTTTCAAGATTTAAGCATGTTATCTTTCATTGCAGTAAACAGTGCTTATTGTTACATTCCTACTAAGAAAATACTTTTAATTTCAAGACTTTGCTAATGCAAATTATCCCCAAGAATCTGGTGCTAGATTCAACGGTCTCTGAGCTTCATTTAATAAGATTTGAACCTCAACCAATACAGACATCTTAAAATACATGGCACATGTGAATTCACATGTCTAATAATAACTATATATGCTATATCTGGTATCTTCTGCCCTTGTCTTTCATACATGCATGATGATAAAGCACATTATAACATCTTACAGTGACAATTAAATGGAGTTGTGTAAATGTATCTGCACAGAAATAAGTTTCTTGTCTTGGCAGAAAAACTTTAAATGTACATTTGGGACCTCTGTATCTCCCAAACAAGGCAAACAAATGGAAACAAAACATCCAAGCAAAAACAAACAAATAAAAACCCCCAAAACCACAGTGACTTAGTTGGGGCAATTAATAAAGCAGGAATTACAAACATTGTAGTTATTTTATTTCCAAAAAGCCCCACCCACAAACTATGTACAAACTAGTTAAATCTAGGTTCTAATTCAGTCAGAGAAATCTTTACAAGGATGCTTCTGGGCAATTTAGTAATTTAGGAAAATCAGAAAATTGGAAAGGTTTAGCCACAAAATGGCTCTTCCCTGCCTGGAGCCCTAGGGAAAGTCTGTTCTACTCACAGCAGTGGATTAAAATTCCGAGATAGTCTCTGGCTCCTTTGCAACATTGTTTGAAGTGTCCAGCTCTTTATAGCTGTTGAGAGGCTTCTAGATCTTCCCAGGCTATAGCAGGGTGCTGGGAAAGAGGCAGATGATTTCTGACCTAATCCTGGTTCCTCTTGGCACGGAGATTTGCAGAGGTGCAGGCAGGATGTCTTGCAGATGTGCAGAGAGCACGATGTTGGTGGCACTTCTCACCACATTGTAAGGCACTTAATGCCTTCTCCTGGTAAGCTTGAGGCATTTAAGTTTCCAGGCAGTTCAAGCCCAAAACATCAAGAATAAACTGATTTGAAGCATGAGGCAGAGCAGAACACATTGCTCAAGCTGAGAGCAGTGAGGCAGAAGCATGTTGTCTGAGCAAAGCAGAATGTAGAGCAGAGCAGCACAACTGCTTGCAACTTAGCTCAATGTATATTATTTGCCCAAGTGTAATGGCTCCTCTGGCCACAGAGATGCACCAACTAGAATGGCATTTGCAAAACTGACCATATTAGATGAAGCCAGGGCTTGCTTACCCTTATTTGGGCAAGACAATAACAAGTACACCTGTGGGTACCAGTTTATCACTTTGGGAGGGGACATAATGACCCNCAACAAAATGAGAGTAAACAGGAAAGATTTTTTTCTCAAATTCTGAGTTGGTCTAGAATTTTCTTAGACACTCTGTTAACATTTTCTTAAGACAAATAGTATATTTCTCTTTATGTTTTTATTCTTGAATTTCTCTGATTATACAAAGTACATAATCTAAACACCAACAGACAAATGTTACTTCACTTTTTTCTGGTTAAATGATGGTTTATACTTTCTCAATACCTTCTAAACTAATGTGTAAACAACGCTTTCTATTAAAGGTATCACAGTTGATAAAAAACATCACCCCAGTGCTTGCAGTTGGTATGGAGATTGGTTCATATTTGTCTGAGTCAGAAAGTGTTTTGAACAAACATCTTGAACTGGCTAAAGAAACAAAGGTAAAAAACCCCAAAAACCCACAAGAATCCCCAAACCTAAACCAAAACCAAGTTTTAATAATGTTAAGTACTTTTAGAAACAAATGCATAATGTGTGTAATTCTAAATATGGTGAGAGACTGAGAATTTCATGTGCATTCTTGGAAAGAAAATATGTTTATGGTATACTTTAAAACTGTAATTAATTAACAAAACAACAGATAGCAATACAAGTCAGCCCTCCTGATACCATTGATTATCTCCATTTTGTTAATCTCATTGTGCTATTTGTTGCTAATTCAATATTTCAATATCAATTCTTGATAGGAAGACTCTTCAAATACAGGCTGCTACTCCTCAGATACCAAGTCAGTGTCTTAGAGCCATGGAAAATTATTCTTGTGGTTTATTTCATAATTAAAAGTGATGAATTGGGGGGTGGGGGGACACGGACAACGAAGACAGGAGGAAGGGAAGGCGGGAGTGGGGGAAAAGAGTAGTTCCCAGGTGAAGAAAGCTTGAAGTGAGCTGTGAAGTTGCCATCAGATATGGAGTTATGTAGGGAATGTAGCCATGGTATTGAAAGCACTACAGTACTTGGCTCTGTAGCACAGATGAGGCTATTTTTAAGCCACATACGGGGCCTTTCTAACGTCTGTGGAAGTCCTGGAGTATCTGAAAGTAGCTTAAAATCAGTTGAATCCTCTCCATGGTCTTGATGCAGGTGCATATTTCATGACTAAAGTGAAGAAAAGAAAGCCCAGGAGAAATTAAATTCAGTTTAAACAAATTCTGAAGAGCACATAGAAAGGACAAAGTTCAAGAGCAAAGGCCCCTTTTTATTCCACAAGATTGTATAATAATTTTTAGTATCTTTTCTGCCAAATGTTTGTATGCCAGGGTGTTACCTTTATTTGTTGTAGTGTACAGTCTTCCCTGGTGATAGCAGCTTATTATTTGTGTGGTATGCTAGTTTGTTCATTTGGCTGAATGACACTGAGTTACTGAGTTAAATATACAAAAGTAGATAAGTGCATAGACTTGGATATATGAAGCTATGAGTTAAGACAGTGAATCTGAAAAGAAGAATGGCAGCTTAATCACAGAAATTGTTGATAATTCAGGTCTTGGTCACACAGTATCCTGTGACTTTATTCCAGGGCTGAGCAGTTGATGCAGTTACAAACAACTGATCTACATCTATTTCTGCAGATTTGCTGCATGCAAGGCCAGTAGTTTGGTTTGGAATGCAGTGCAGTCTAGCTTGATGGGCAGCATCTAGTCTGGAGCTAGGAAACAATTACTGATTCGAGAACGAAGACATGGATGGAACCAAGATTCATAAGTGCTACAAGGATGTATCTTAAACCAAATTAAAGTAGCAGGCTTGTGAGTTGCCTCTGGAGTCTCATTCTAAAGTGGGCACTGAATTCTTCTATGTGTTTTGAGTATCAGACAAGCAGTTAAGAGGGATTAAGATTCAAGAACATCAATCTATAAAATTGCTCTATGTTGTTTATTAAAGGAATTGTACTGGTTCTGACTATCAGTGTTCCTGTATGGAATGCTTCTGTTTTCATTCTGTAAGTGATCATGTAAGTGATTTACCTAATCTGAATACTAAGATTCCTGCTTTTTTCTTTTTTGTTCCCCAGTCAAAACACATATCTTAATATCTACATTCATAGATTTTAGGTTATTTTGGTTTTATGGTTATTTTCACCCTAAAATATTTTCTTTAATTAATTGAATTATGCACAAGAAAGCAATACCATTGGAAGTTAACAATGTGAGATCAGATCCTTTTCATACAATACATATGTATTGTTCTGTGCTTTTGTCCTCAAAGGAAATTTCACGTGAACTGGAAGCAGCTGAAGTAATCATCAAAGATATTGAAGAGTTTGCACCTGAGCAGGTGGCGCCTTTTACTAGCCGAATTGACTTCCTGAATGAAGAACGGAAAAAAATAGAAAACAAAATTTGTTCAAAACTAGAACTTCTCAAAACATATGTGGCCTTTTTAAAGTCAGCCATGGAGGTAACTTATTTATTCTCTGAGTAGACTGTGAAAATTTTACAAGCAAAAAATTATGTGTTTAGATAGCAAAGGCAAATCTGGTAGGTGCAGTACCAAGGAGGAAATGCAACCCTTTGTTAGGTCTTTCTACTTTAAAGGAGTTTTGTTTCATCAGGGCAAGCAGCTCTAGTCATTGAACTTGCATGAACATAATGATTAGTCTACATACTAATTTAAATCTACTGAGTTTAATAAATATTGTAGGAAGTATTACAATTTAATGTTTACTCTTTCTCCTGTGTAAATGTGCACTTATATACATAGCGAAAATAGTCTAGCTGAGTGTACTAATTTTCCTTTGTATAATTAAAAAACCCCAAAATTCACAGAAGATGCTGAGATGTATATTTATCATATTATAAGATATTGATACAGATATTTGTCGTTGTTTTACAATACTTCCACTGAAGTGCTAATTCATCTGATGGAGTTTAAATATTAAGCACAAACCAGTTCTGCCTGAAATCATTATTAGTTCAATACAAACATAATTTTGTTAGCTGTGCTAATGATGCCAGGGGCAGTTAATTTTCAGTTTGATGGGATACTTGTTTTAAGATTCTACAACATTAAAAAAAAAAAAGAAATAAACTGAGACCAGAATGGAATCTATTGTATAAAATTTGTCATAGGATTTATTTATTTGAAGATAAACAGCAAAAATTTTGATTAGATCTACATCTGGTTATTGATAACTTCAATTAATATTAAACAACCTTTACACTGAAACAACAATAATATTCATGCAATGATACGTAACAGAAATGTAATAAATTTCTTACACCTATCTGCTTGTCACCAGCTGATTTACAAATTATTTAAACTTTTAAATTATTTATTATTTGTGTAGATTTTAGGAAGAGTGATAAATTTTAAAGCCTGGATAGGGTTCAAAGGCTGCTATTCAATTTTATAATTTCTGTTTACCTTCTGATTATAACAGATAATTTTCTTTTTTGTTTTTTTTTTTATAACTAATGTCTGTGTGTAGGTGAATGATGATATTCAAAATCTGAAAAAATTGTATAAATCAGAACCACTGCAAACAAGCTGGGAGGCTGAAAATAAAATTTTCATAGAGTCAGCTAATACCCAGTGGCAAAAGGCTATAAGGAAGATTTTTTCCACACAAAATATGGGTTGCGATTTTCTTAATTTAGTAAATATGGTGAGTATAATCTGATAAACTGTATTGAATGTTTTATATATGTCTATGGCCAGGCCTAATCCTAATTCTGTTACTGATGGATTGTAATTTCTCCAGTACCTACTTTTAAAGGGACTAATGCTGCTGTGCACTTTTAAAGTACTGAAGTATTATTTAAGTGCTAATGGCATTATAAGTACTATAAAGAGTGACAATGTAAGAAATATATATATTTTTTTGTGATTAATAATGGGATAGCCATTAACAAATGATCCAGTACATGCATACCAATATACTATATGCCACATACCTTATTTATTCATGTTGGAAATCAGCATATAAACACATACAGTATTACTTTACTTCCACTAAGAGGCGGTCTTTACTAATTGAGTGTATGAAGTCCTTCTAAAGAAGTGAGGGCTAGATCTACATTCAGTATTGGGTTCAGCTACACTGTTTAGGCATCTCTATCAAATTTTCCAGCAGCCCTTCATGAGATGACCATTTGAGATGTGCAATCATTCCCTAAGCCGGCATTCCTAAAATTATCCTAATTAATGTACACAGCCTGGACACTGAGCTATTCTTTCTGTTTTTGTAGGACAGAGAAGGGACCAGTTCTATTAGGGTGAGGAGGAGGAGTAGGTGTTGAGAACATACAGCAGCATGCAAAATTAACTGGAAAAAGCTACTTAAGGAGGGAAAGTGCTCAGGCAGTTAATGTGGGCTGAAGTGTTTGCTGTCACAGCTGGATGCAGCCAGGCACAGATAAGATAATGTAAAGACAAGCTGAATATGTGTGAATGAGGTTTCACAGCAATCATTTAAAATCTTAACATGTATTCCAATATTTTCTCTATACATACCTGAAAGCATCTTGCCACCGTATTTTCTGCTACCCTGTTCCCATGATATTCTTATGTTGTGGTTCTTAAGTATCTGGAAGATACAGATCATAGAATGGTTTTGGTTGGAAGGGACCTAAAAGCTCATCCAGTTCCAACCCCCTGCCATAGACAGGGACACCTTGCAACTAGAATAAGTTGCTCAAGGCCTCATCCAAGTTTGCCTTTAACTCCCTCCAGGGAGGGAGCAGCCACAACCTCCCTGGGCAACCTGTTCCAGTGTCTCACAACCCTCACTGTACAGAACTTCCTCCTAACGTCCCGTTTAAATCTCCCCTTTTCCACTTTAAACCCATTATCCCTCACCCTGTCACTGGAAGACCTTGCAAATAGTCCCTCCCCAGCCTTCCTCTAAGCCCCCTTAATATACATTAATTTGCAAATACAAAGAAAAATTCTGAAATGGGAAGAGCAGGAAGAACATTATCCCATTTCCTGGTATTTCTGGTATAGAGCATGTTAAAAACAGGGAAAAAAAACCACCAAATGTTTAAATGCTAACACTCCCATCCTATAAATAAATAAATATTCCTCCCATTTTTCCATGCTGCTTTGGTTATCAGCACAAAGTAGTGTTCTCCATCCATTTATTTCCACTTGCTCTTCTCTAAAAGGCTTTTTGGAGTAGTTCTGTCTATTCAGAAATTATTTGCTTTTAATGTTAAATAGCCATCATCTGGTAATAACTCAATCATTATTTGCCTGTTCTAGGTCTTAAACTTTAAATATAGCCATGTCCTCAGTATGCAAAGTCTTTTGATCAATGTTTATTTCTAAAGGAATAGCATATTTAAAGTCACTCAGAACCAGGCATGTTCAAGGAAGATACACTGTTGCAGCTTTAATGTTATTAGGTTTCAATTGTATTCTGTAAAACTGTGTCTGTTTATTTGCCAGGCAAATGAGAGTTTAATATTAAATGTGGAAAAATCTGTACGATTAACGGAAGATACCATTGTTAATCTGAGTAAAGAAAAGAAAGAGCTGACTGATCTTTGGGCAATCTGGAATTTAAAAATCACTCAAGTAAAACCTGCCAAGCAACAGAGCCAGATATTTAAAGAACAACTAAAAATTGTAAGTTGTAACTTAATCTCTGTGGTATATTCTAAGTGTCATTTAAGAAAGAGAGATGATCAGTAAGATACTTCTCCATAGTCTATTTTGCCACTCAGGTAGTCATCAAGAAACATTAAATACTTCTTACATGTTTTTTGCTTTTCTTCAAACACAGACAAGTCTAAGTTCCCACTTCAAATTGTAATTTTTAATGAAGTCCATATACTATACCAGCAATGCTTTAGTTTTTTGGGGGGCTGTGTGTTGTTTTTTGGGTTGTGAGGGTTTTTTTGTTTGTTTGCTTGCTTGCTTTTGTGTTTTTTTTTAAAGAAAGCACCGTATGGCTGCAACTTCACAGTTATACTAAACTCTATCCTAATAGCTTCTAAACTCAAGTCCAACCATGTTCATAAGGAAAGATGACTGAAACCTACTTGACACAGTGACAGTCTGTGGTGTTCCTTAACTAGCCTTGTAGCAGAACTGGAGGTGTTCAACTACTGTTTGTGTAGTGCAATCTATCACTAAATCACATTTGTTATCACAGAAAATACACTGCCCGTATGGGTCCTTGGATCTCAGTATCTGAGTTGTTTTTGCATACTGTCTTGAAGATTTCCTATCATTCTTGTCATTCAGAGATCTAAGACAGATTTCGCTGGCAGTATGTGAGTGCCTGTTTTGAGTCATTACAAATTTGGCTTTGAGTTTAAATTTTATGTGTTTATTTATTTACTAGAGATAGAGCACTGAAATGTTTGATTATCTTTTAGACTACCCATGGATTAGAGATTATGCAAGAATCACTTCAGTTTACAGCAACTGTTGACCTTGAAACTGACCTCTTGGTTGTTTTGGAACTGCAAGAAAAGCTTAACCAAATGAAACCACAGTATCAGGTGAAAGTGAAGTGCACATTGGATTAAAAGCTGGTTTTGGAACAGTAAAGATTAACATCGACTCCAGACATTCTGGGGTTGCAGTGTTTTACATTTTACATTATTTCTCTGTAAGGAAGAGAATGTCTGTGTATATGGCAAGGGAGAGGAGACTTTACTTTGACTGTCCAGAGACCATCCTGTGTGCTGTTAGCTGTGTAGTAAAATGGCACAGAAGCATTGGGATGGTGAAAGCAAAAGTTCCATGCATTTGGGTTAAGAGGTGATCAGAGGCCGATGTATGTCATACTGAGATTCCTTCCTCCTCTGAGTGCTAGTAATTCAGTCTGCCATTTCCCTGCAAGTCAGCTGGAGTTGTTTTGATCCAAGACTCTTTCTGGGTGACAGCTGAGATTTGTGCGCAGCAAAAAGTAAAGTATGTGGAGAGTAAAGTATAGCATTGACTTTTTTCAAGACAATTTACCATGGTTAGGTTGCTATCTCATCAAAATGTAAAGCAAAACTTTCAAATATGTTTGTGTCATTTGTGTAACTTTTTTTTTTTTTCCCAGCAACTGAATGCTGAGCTTGAGTACCTGATAAAATTATTAGAATTGCCAAGCCAGAAAGGATTTCATTTGAAAGAAAATTCTGAGGGAGTAAGTGAGCTTATTAATTTTCATCAAACAGTAAAGGACACAATGACAAAATACAATGAGATTTTCAACAAGACAGTCAAATTTCATCACATTAAGAATGAAGTGAGTATAATCTTTTAAGATAGATACCTTCTTCCTGTCACAGTTAGACTCTTTTGGTTTAAATATGTTGTTCTGTGTGTGGGTTTTTTGTTTGGGGTTTTTTTTTTGGGGGGTTTTTTCTTTTGTGTGTATGTGTTGTTTTGTTGTTGTTTTTTCCCCCAAAATTCCCACATTCGGATGTAGAATTACATAAAATGGATAATATAAAATTCAGATCAGAACTTAATTAGTTAAATCCACATCAACAAAGTTTAGAGTAACACATTATGGATAAGGAAAGAAGCTTCTTTTCACATAATTTTGAACACACTCTGATTTTCATTTCAATATATTCCAGCTGGAATGTCTCTTGAAATCAGGAGAACTAGATATTCCTAAAATATGCAAGAACCCTGAAAACGTGCACCGTGCTAAAGCCTACCTTGTGAATACTCAGGAGAAACATGCACATATCAGACAGCTATATAAACTGATTATTACCCAGGGAGTAGATATCTTGTCTGCAGTGCAGCAACCTGTAAGTAGAATTTTAATAATTTGTGAAATCAAGGATACATATGAAAGAAGACTATTTGACCTAGCTATATGTATTAATATTCTGAGAAAAATGAATACAGATCTTTAAAACCTTTTTAAAAGAAAGTAAAAGAGAAAATATAAAACAGCTGATCATTTTGAAATTTCTGCTTTTAGAACTGGCAGATATACAGACACTAAATTAAATGAAACATTCAGGAATGAGGAAACTTATTCTTTAGTAGGTACAAGTTGTTTTTGTCGAGGTAAAAATATTTCTTTGAAATGTTTTTAATAGCCTGTGAATGGATTTTACTCTGGAAAACACTAAAGTAAGTATTTGAAACAGGGAATAACTTTAAAATACCATTGCTTGAAAAAAA
>VWZI01001787.1:379310-418676 GCA_013396835.1 Psilopogon haemacephalus | reverse complement strand
TTCAAATGGCACATTATACATATATATATATATATATATATATATGTATATGTTAGACTCTTGCTACTTGGTAAAGGTTGTTTTGCATAATTATTCTCATATAAAGAAAGGATAACAAAAGAACAAAAAATAAATGTAATAACAATGTTACCTTATTAGTGGATTTGTGACCAATTTACGTGGCAAAATTGACATTTTAGAAATAAATTATTTACTCAGAGCAGAATTGTCATTGCCCATTATCCATTTACTAGGGAGAAAGCAAGCTGTTCCTTTATGACCTGCCAGCCACATGTCCACTCTGCTCCTCAGACTCCATAAACTGATTAACAGCAGAAAGGACCTAATCTCCATAGGCCATTTCTTTGTTGCTCAAAGAAGACAGTGTGCAAGTTGAGATTTTGACTGAAAACTACTCCTCTAGTGATTGAAACTGTTGTGTACTTGCCTTTGTTACAGTGGAAGTTTCATACTTTGCCCTATCCCACTGTGATTGACTATGCATGTTTTACCTCAAAATTATTTTCATTTTAAATTTGCTAAAGCAATAAATTTCCTGAGTTTCATTAACTTTTTTGTCTACTCCCTCTTTAGAATTGCCTGAATGTTTCCGTAAAGAACCTGAAGCAAGAGATTGCTAGATTTGAGTGTGATAGCATTAATTGGAGTTCCAAAGCTAGTAAGTATGAGGAGGAACTGTCACAGCATTTCCAGCACTGCACCACTCAAGAGGAGATAAATGAGGTAAATTACATAAATTCCAATGTATTAAATGACTGTTTAAAAAGGCTGTTGTGTTCTGTATTACAGAAGCCTAGAGGCTTCATAGTTACACAGATAGCCTCTACACTTGTTCTTTAGATTAAACTTCTGTGCATCCATGAGGCACAGAAACTGGATTCTTACTTGGAGGGATTTCATGCTAATGTTCCCTGGAGCATGAAGTGCAGGTAGTTCAAAAAACTGATACTGAAATTTACCTTTTCTGATTTTATCTTTTGCTAAATTAATCCACAATTAAATAAAGAGCATCTGCATTTTCTCAGAATCACCAAAGTAGAGCCATTAACGACTGGAATAGCCCCTTATCTTTCCCCTCCATTTCCTGGCTTGGTACTCTTTAATCTTTGCCACTTTGAAAATCTATTTTCAACAAACTGCTTTCATGCATCTGCTTTTTATTAGTAGAGTTACTAAAAGATTTCTGTAGAAATATAAAGGGTAAATGGCTAATAATATTGAAGTACCTCCTAGCCTGACTCACACAGGAAGCAAAACATTTTACTATAACTGTTCTGTTAACAGAAATGTTTTTAAAGCAGCTTTATAACTTGCTTTTAGTTGTATGATAAATCGGAGCAATCAGCACCTAACCATGTCTCCTCCACTATCATTCTCCACTTGTGACAGGGAAACTATAGTTAGGAACAGATGCCTGATTAATGACTGTGACACAATGGATAAGTTACAAAGTTCCTTTGAACTTTTGGGCTGAAGTCACTACAGCGTATTAGGATCTATAGTTCCTTTGGTGGTACATTTTTAATTTTGCAGGAAGTAGTGGACAACTGAGATACTTTTAGATTTCTAAAAATTAACAACCAGATACCATCTTTGGTACAATTGCTGATGATAACAGTAATTGTGTACATGCACTCTGAAAGGATGATGTATAAGTCTGAGCTGAATCTGAAGAGTGGCAGCAGCTGCAGACCTTTGACACATGAGCCATCATATCTGAAACAGGGTGATCTTATTTCACATACTGCTATGAGGAAAGCCTCTGGCATTATAAATTATCACTAGCCTGTGTATGTGCCTAAGTCAGTGAAATAAACTGAAACTCTTGCTAATTGCTTCTTTTCATCAAAATTAAACTAGCAAATAATGCTCTTGTGTTCTGAATACAAAATATTGCTCTGCAGAGGTGGTTTTATTACCAGAGGGCTTTTAGATAGATTTTATTATTCCATATACTTATGTGGGATAAAGAGCTTAAACTCACTGAACATCACAGTGCCAGTGATAGAATTCCCTTCCTTTCCATTACACTGAGTGAACACCATCTGTCTATTCAGTACTGAATGTGGCAACCATCCCACTTGATGAAATGAAAATGAAAAATATATATGGATTAACATTACTGTGTAATAATAATAATAGTAATAATTGATTGCTTGCTGTTCCAATAACAGTAGATGCAAAATGAGCATTCATTATTTCCTGTTTTCTTTGGTGGAGAGGGGAACAGGGAGAAGTCTGTAATACTTTTTATTATTAAAAAATGCTTGAATATATTAACTAAACATCAAATTTTGGATATGACTTGAACTTGTTAAAATTAATTAAGCTTCATCTGTGTGTCTGGAGAAACAGGCCCTAAAGCATTAGAACTACTGCATTTCTTTTATAACGGTTTCTTAAGATAAACATGATTTTACATAATTTATTCTACATTCCAAAGAATGTGAAACTGTGGAAAAAACCCCAAAATTTAAAAAATAGTTCTCAATTTCAAATTTTATCAATTTCTCATGAATAATTTGAAAATACGATCACAGAATTGTGATGTAATTAAAATAGTACCTTTCGTAAGGTACCAGAAGCATATTTTAAGCAAGTTTTATCTGCTTGGTTCTCTATCTATAGCTTAAAGGCATTCAAAAGGCATTCAACTGTAATATTTAAAAGATATTTTGCAGTAAGTAAAAGAGAAAATTGCATGGCCTTCAGAGAAAAAAACATTGAAAGAAATTTATATTGAAAAACATTATAGTCCTTTAGAGACAATTTAACTCTAATGCTTATTTACAAAACGTTGCCAATACAAAGAATAACATATGGTTTATTAATGGCACATTTGTAAGACATTAAAGCAAACAGATGAAGGGCAAAAAAAAGAAGAAAGAATATTATGGTCATTCTATTGGTGTATATATACTATTTAAAAAATTATGCTGATCACATAAGACTCTTCTTTTTAATGTGCATTAAACTCACTTCTGGTAAACTGGCAATGCATGTCATCCACAGGTGTTCAAATGAAACTAGCTTTCTAGAGCTTCATCAGTGTCATCCCTGTCATTCAGTTTTTTACAATCACAAATTAAAGAAAGCATAGCAGCATCCATCTAAGTAACAAAAGAGTTTTACAGCAAATCTAATATAACTGAAAGTGGAATTATACATCTCTGGTCATGTAAGTCCTTATGAAAGGTCTTGAAAAGCACAGATTTCTTTGTAACCAGATACAATAGTTCATCTTAATTTATTTTACTGTAAGAATAATTTTCCCTAACATTGAGATTTTTCACCAACTCTGAGCTAAATAGTAAAGGTACTCTGATACAGTACCAAACCTATTAACTGTACTCAGGAAAAGTTTTCCTTGAGTATTATAGAATTATAGAATGGTTTAGGTTGGAACCTCAAAGCTCGCCCAGTTCCACCTCCCTGGCATAGGCAGGGACGCCTCCCACTAGAACAGGTGGCTCAAGACCTCATCCAAATTCACCTTGAACATCACCAGGGAGGGAGCAGCCACAACCTCCCTGGGCAACCTGTTACAGTATCTCACCACCCTCACTGCAAAGAACTTCCTCCTGACATCCAGTTTAAATCTCCCTTCTGCCAGTTTAAACCCATTACCCCTCATCCTGTCATAACAAGATCTTGTAAATAGTCCCTACTCAGCCTTCCTGTAGACCCTTTTCAGATACAGGAAGGCTACTATAAGGTCTCTTTGAAGCCTTTTCTTCTCCAGGCTGAAGAGCCTCAGCTCTCTTAACCTGTCATAGCAGAGGTGCTCCAGCCCTCTGATCATCTTTGTGGCTCTGCTCTGGACTCACTCCAACAGTTCCATGTCCTCCTTGTGCTGGAGGCTCCAGAACTGCACACAGTACTCCAGGTGGGGACTGACGAGGGCAGAGTAAAGAGAGGTAATCCCCTCCCTTGCCCTGCTGGCAATGCTGCTCTTGGTGCAGCCCAGGAAACAGTTGCTGTCTGGGCTGCACGTGAACACTGCCAGCTGAAGCTGAGCATTTCATCAACCCTGACCCCCAGGTCCTTTTCCTCAGAGCTGCTCTCAGCCACTCACCACCCAGCCTGGATTTGTGCTTGAGATTGCACCGACCCAGGTGCAGGACCTTACACTTGGCCTTGTTGAATTTCATGAGGTTGGCCTGNCATTGTGCCCTTGATCACCACTCTCTGTGTGTGACCATCCAGCCAATTCCTTATCCAGCAGCGTCCCACCCATCAAATCCATGTTTCTCCAGCTTGGTGACCAGGATGTCATGTGGGACAGAGTCAAAGGCCTTACTCAGGTCCAGGTAGATGACATCAGTTGCCCTTCCCTTGTCCACTGCTGCTGTGACTTTATCATAGAAAGTCAGCAAATTTGTCAGGCATGATTTGCCCTTGGTGAAGCCATTGCTGCTTATCACCAATCACCTCTGCTTTGTTCTCCATTTGCCTTAGCAGAGCCTTGAGGAGGATCTGCTCCATGATCTTGCCAGGCACAGAGGTAAGACTGACTGGTCTGTAGTTCCTGGGGTCATTCTTTTTTGCCTCCTTGAAGATGGGTGTTATGTTTGCCCTTTTCCAGTCAGCAGGAACTTCACCAGTCTGCCGTGACCTTTCAAATAGGATGGAGAGTGGTTTAGCAACTTCATCTGCCAGTTCCTTCAGGACTGGACCCGTGGGTGGATCTCATCAGGCCACATGGATTTGTGCACATTCAGATTCCTTAGGTGCTCACGAACATGATCTTCAGTTGTGGTGGGTGGATCTTCCTTCCCCCAGTCCTTACTTTTGCCCTTGGTTGGAGCCCTTGCTGAAGACAGAGGCAAAGAAGTCATTGAGTACCTCAGCCTTATCCATATCCTTTGTCACCAGCCCTCCATTTCCCTTTCTGGAAGGCTCTCACATTCTCCCTTGTTCCCCTTTTCTCACTGACATACCTGAAGAAATTCTTCTTGTTCCCCTTAATGTCCCTAGCCAGATTCAACTCTAGCTGTGCTTTAACTTTCCTAACCTGGTTGCATGAACTATTTCTTTGTATTCCTTCCATGTTACCTGTCTTTGCTTCCACTCTCTGTAGGCTTTCTTCTTGTGTCTAAGAGTGTCCAGGAGCTCTGTATTTATGCATCCAGGCCTCCTAGTGTTCTTACCTGCCTTCCTCTTGTTTTGAGATGCATTGCTCCTGGGCCTGGAGGAGGTGATCCTTGAGCATTGTCCAACTTTTCTGGGGCCCCATTCCTTCCAGAGTTTTATTCCATACTACCCTGCAAAGGATGTCCCTTGAAGAGATTGAAGTCTGCTCTTCTGAAATCCAGGACAGTGAGTTTGCTATACACCCTCCTTGATGCCTTGAGGATCTTAAACTCTACTATTTGATGGTCACTGCAGCCAAGGCTACCTTTCAGCTTCACTCATTAGCCCATCCTTGTTGGTGAGGACTAGGTCCAGCATAGCACCTTTTCTTGTGGGTTCCTCTACTACTTGGAACAGGAAGTTATCATTAATGCATTCCAGGAACCTCTTAGATTGCTGGTGCACTGCTGTGTCATCCTTCCAACAGATATCTGTATCTGTTAGGTAGAATCTCTGCTACCGTACTCATGGAATGGTTAATTGAAAGGCCAGTGCTCAGGTAGTATAAATCTTAATTCTGCAGAGAGCTAGGTTCATCTTTGTATGCTGTGAATAATTATAAGAAGATGTTTGGACTAGTGTATAAAGATAAGCCCCTGTGTAACTTCTTGATAGAAGTAGAAGGGAGGGGAAAAATGCTCAAACAAAACTTAACATGCAATTTGATATAAATAATAATGAATAAATAAATATTTACTTGCCCAAGCACAGTAAAACTATGATTTTCTGGAAACTAAATATATGTATACATTTTGCATGGCTACCTATTTCTATTAAATATGCATAACTAGAGGACACAGGACTATGTAAAAGCAGTGGAAGCTCTTGCACATAGACCAACTGAGCAGGGATCTCGTCCTTTTCCCCAGTCCTTTTTTTAGCTTCAGCTATTCTGAAAACAGTTCTCAGCATCCAGAATACAAAGATGTTATTTTAGCAAGATTATGAGTTTCCATTACTGGAAAGATACTCTGAGGAAAAAGGGATGCTTGGTGGGATGACATAGTATTACTAATTTCCCTATCAAATTTTCAGTGTTTAGATTGTGATCTTTTAAACAACTCTTGAAAAAAACGAAACTGAAATGGGATTTTTTTTTTTTTCCCACTAACAAATATGCTACTATTTTTCAGCTTGGAGAATCATTTAAGGATCTTAAAAAGAAATTCAACAATTTGAAGTTTAACTATATTAAGAAAACTGAAAAAGCTCGAAATTTGAAAGTACTTAAAGTACAGATTCAGCAAGTTGATACGTATGCAGAGAAAACACAGGTAATATTAGAAATTGTCATCTTTGCTAGTTGGATTACTGTGGCTTGTGCTTGAGGGCAAGTGTAGAGTCCTACATATGGGGAAGAATAAACTCCTATACCAGTTGAGGTTAGAGGTTCATCTGCTAGAAGGAAGCTCTGCAGAGAAGGACCTGGTAGTCCTGGTGGATGATGAGTTAACTATGAGCCAGTGATATAATCCTGTGGCCAAGGTCAATGGTATGCTGAGGTGCATTAAGGAATGAGTGGCCAGCACATTGAGGGAGGTTCTCCTCCCCCTCTACTCTACCCTATTTAGGCCATATCTGGACTACTGTGTCCAGTCCTGGCCTCCTCAGTTTGTGAATGGCAGGAAACTACTGGAGGCAGTCCAATGGAGGGCTACAAAGATGATGAGGAATGTCTGTCTTATGAGGAGAGGCTGGGACTCTTTAACCTGGAGAAATCTGAGGGGATCTTCTGAATTTTTCTAAATGTCTGAAGGGCAGATGTCAAGAGAATAGGTATGGACTCTCTTCAGTGGTGCCCAGTGATAGGGTAAGGGCACAAACGAGAATACAGAGGTGCCGTCTGAATATAAGAAAAAAAATCTTTAATTAGAGAATAATGGAGCATTAGAACAAGCTGCTCAAAGAGACCGTGGAGTCTCCTTCTCTGGAGACTTTGAAAACTCTCCTGGGCACATTCTGGTGCAACCTGATCTAGGCAAACCTGCTTTAGCAGGGATATTTTACTAGATCCACAGAAGTCCTTTCCAACCCATACCATCTTGTGACTGTGATATTCAAAATACATTGTGAATTTCCCTGTTACTCAGAAAAACATAACTCCAAGTTTAATCTGCATTGTAGAGGCCCTCCAGTTCCCATGATTTTTGAAAAATCACTTGTAATTTTTTAAACACAGGAAAAGAAATAGGTTTGTGTGGATTTGCCCATGTTTTTTCCTTTTTATTTCTAAAAATAGAAATATTTTGGTTGCTACATCTTTTAAACAGGTTCTTAAAAAGAAGATGAATAATTTAGAGAAGAAAATCATTGGCTACATAGAAAATGAATTTAACGTTAAATCTGACCTCTTGGGGTCAATCAGTGACTTACAAAAACAGCTAAATGACTTTATCAGAGTTGTGGAGGATTACAAGAGGAACCTGGATCTCATGGATCATCTACAAGAGATGATGGAAGAGGTACAAGTAAACCTGAGATCCCCACTGTGGATGTAATAATTTAGATCCAGAACTGGAATATACAAAAATGCTTTTACCTACTTCAGGCAAAACCTGTGGTTTCTGAAAGTAGTAGGCTGGGAGAAAAACGCGTTTTCTTCTACCAATTTTGTGGAGAAAGGCGGGGAAAAAACCCACCCAATTTGACCATGCACTGCTATGCATATAATACAGGAGTTTATACCTCTCTACATCTATCACAGTGATCATTCTCATGAGCTCATTTTTTTCTCGGTATATTCTGAGACAACACAGGAACTGCCTGTGTTTAAAAAGGACCGAAGTCCTCTTTTTAAAGAAACCACAGGAGCCAGGTTATCACAATATGTACTTTGCTAAACCCTCAGAAAGAGCTGTGTGGAATGTAATTTTGGAACTGAAATGTAAAACATTCAGTTCCTTAAAAGCAGCATATTGGGATTTTTTGCTAGTATTAATTTATTTGTTTAATTATTTTTAATAGAAATATGTAACTGTTTGCTTGGAGGTTTTTTGCTGTTGTTATTGGGTTTTGTTTGTTTTCCTGAACAGCTGTCTAAGTATTTTTTGAAGCTCCTATAACGTATTTTAGTGCTTTAGGGAACTGCCTCATGAATTGTCTTTTCTTAAAAGAAAAAATACAACTTGTTTTGTGATAGTATTTTCTGTCTTGCCACATTGTGATGGTGCATCTGCTGTGAAGCAAGCATGTTCCTGTCATCACTGTTTATTTTAAGAAATAACACTGTTCATATCTGCAAAGTGATCTAAATGCATAAGACTAACTCTGTTTTTTTAGTCAACAGTTTTCTGAAAAATAAATATGAATGTCTTAAATGCTGCTTTTAATCGTAACTAAAACTGGTGATTATTAGCCGCTTGCTGTAATGATGCAATACAAATGATACTGAATGAATACCAGATTTTTCCCTCCAAAAATGTTTAAGGGTATATTCTAAAGCCCATTATTGTCAGAAGAAAGATCCTAGCAACTTTTAATTGTTGTTGAACCCAGAAACTCTTTGCAATTAGACCAAATATAAATGTCCTTGCTGCCCTTGCAGCAGTAGAACTGTGACCATGATAAGAAGTTGTGAAATTAGTCAATTGATATACAAAACAAAATGAACTGAGAAATAAAACATATGTGTGCAGAAATGTTAACAAATAACCTCATCGTGCTTGTAAGATGAGTGTGGAACTAGTGTTGAAAGAAAATTTAATAGCAATTAATATTTTAAGTGACATTGGTAATATAAAATATTTTTCAGGTTAGATTTAAATCAGAAAATTTAAGATCTGTTGTATGCCACTGATTGTGGGCAGTCTAAGAACAGATTAGTCTATGCTGCTAATGATTTATTATAATGCAGTATTTTTATTCCCTAGTGTCAATTTTGGTTTGAAGATGTGAGTGCAACAGTTGTTAGAGTTGGCAAGTATTCTGCAGAATGCAAAACTAAAGAGGCAATAGAAACTCTCTACAAGCAATTCAATAAGTTTATTGAGCCTACAGTGCCTCAACAAGAAGAAAGAATTCAGCAGATTATAGACCTTGCTGAGCAGTTATATGGTGAGCAACTGTCTGGTAATGTACTGTGGGGCAAAAAAAGGTACAGTAACAGGAGAAAGCAGAAGACTAGGTTTGCCCATTTAAGGAAACAATCCCAGGACATTTAAAAACCAGTTGTTCAAAGGTATTGGCTGGGAGAACAAATATTTAAACAATAAAAATACTCAAGGGTCTGCTTGTTTCTTGATTTTCTGTACACAGCCTGAGTTCACCTTGAAATCAAAGTGTGAATGTCCTTGTAATATTTATGAGCTTGGAATTAAGTTTTCATGACTTATGCTATCTCATAACAGGCAAGCCTTTGAAGTAAAAGCATATTATGCTGATATACCTCAAAGCTGAGGGGGAATTTTTTATGTTAACACTGTGAATAACTAGTGGTATTTGATTTGCCAACTTTCTCAAGCATTTTATTAGCAAAAAATGTAGATTGTTATGCAAGTTCTGTACTTGCAATTATATTGATTTGGAACATGGTTGGCCAAAAATACAGAAGGTCAGCAAACTTCATGTCTTGTTTCTCTTCTTCCACTTGTTGAACTTATTGAAGTTATTTTATGCAAAGGTAAGTGACCAAGTCAGATATGACATGATGACTGATTCAAAACATGAATCTTAAAAAAAATAAATTGATTCAAACTGTTCTTTATTAGTTTCGAGAANTTTTTTTTTTTTTTTTTTTTTTTTTTTTTTTTTTAAACACTTTCTCATTTAAACATTCCTACTGCAGGAAAGGAGCTGACACAATGGATTATTGACACCATCTGATTAGGAGCACAGAAGGAAGCTGCTTTAGGGTTTTTACATCATTACATCCTGCCTTTCTTTTGCATTTCTTATATCAAGCATCTAAGTGCCTCCTGGATGTAATAAGGCAACTAGTCTAAGAGACACTTCATGAAGTCAGCATCTTTGAAAACAGTATCACTACCCAGACAAAAGTAATTGTGTTCAAGGAGAAGCTTAGCAGAGACCTGCAGTGACTATGAGCTAGTAGGAGGTAGGAAAGCACATTGCTGCCAATCACAGAACTCCTTCAGCAAAACAAAACATAGAAAAATGTAGTCACTATAGTAAATTTGGGCTACAAAGTCCATTGATTGTTACATATCTATTTGAGTTATTCTGTATTATTTTCATGTTTTACCTTTGTAGGCATTGAAGAAGGAGAGAAGCATGTTGAGAAAGCCGTATTAAAGTACAAAGAAATTATTAATTCTGTTGATGAGTTGTGCAGGTCTCTGAGAGAACTTAAGGAGATTAAGGTATTTTAATTTCTTTTTTTTTTACCAGAAAATGTATTGTATCTGTATCAACTTATCAGGTTTAGTGTTTGAAATACTACTTTTAACAGAGGGTCATCTATGGCAATATGAAGCATTTTTTAATTGCTCACTTTTCTATTACCTTAGGTAATGATTGTAATGAATCAATGAATTGCTACTTGTTTGTCCACTAAGTACTCCTCCTAGGTTTCTTTTTCTCAGCTTCTTTCCAAACTTCTACTGCTTTCAAGTAACTTTTAGGGGGAAATGCCACAATTACTTTGAGTATCTAGACAAATGTTTTTATATATATTTCATCTTCCCTTGGAACTGTAATATAGCTAATTCCTAGATCTATAAAATGCTGAACAACCTAGATTAGATCCCTATTGGAAAAATCATCATCAAAAACAACTTGTGATAAAGTAATTTAAAGTAGAAAAAACATTGCTTATAACATAGGAGAGTGATATTTTAACTTTCATATTCTATTAACTGCTTTGAATATAATTAAGTATAATGTATCAACTGAGGATGAATTATGGAAGACAGCTGAGAGGACTATATTCCTGTTATAAAACCTCTGTATACGTCACAGAGCAGAATCACAGAATTTTAGAGGTTGGAATGGACCTCCAGAGATCGAGTCCAACACCTCTGCCAAGGCAAGATCACCTAGGGTAGTTTGCACAGGAACATATCCAGGCAGGTTTTGAAAGTCTCCAGAGAAGAAGACTCCACAACCTCTCTGGGCAGCTTGTTCCAATGCTCTGCCACCCTCACTGTAAAGAGGTTTCTCCTCAGGCTGAGGTGAAACCTTTTATGTTCCAATGTATAGCCATTGTTCCTTGTCCTATTGCTGCTCGTGAGCAAGGAAAGATTGGCCCCATCTACTTGACACCCACCCCTCATTAATATACATTGATGAGATCCCCTCTCAGTCTTCTCCAGACTAAACAACCCCAGGTTTCTCAGTCTCTCTCCATAAGGGAGGTGATTAAGTCACCCAGTCATCCTAGTGGCTCTCCACTGCACTCTCTCCAGAAGGTCCCTGTCTCTCTTGAACTGGAGAGCTCAAAACTGGACACAGTATTCCAAGTGTGGTCTCACCAGGGCAGAGTAGAAGGGGAGAAGAACCTCCCTGGACCTGCTGGCCACACTCTTCTTGATGCATCCCAGGATGCCATTAGCTCTCTTGGCCACAAGGGCACATTGCTGGCACAAGCAGATCTTGCTGTCCACCAGGGCTCCAAGGTCTTTCTCCATGAAGCTGCTTTCCAGCAGAGCAGCCTCCAAACTGTACTGCTGCCTGTTATTGTTCTTCAATGGAGGATGGAGGCCTCTGCTCTTGTCCTTATTGACAATCACACAAATTATTTATTAATGCATTTATACAGTAAGAGATGCCAAAAATACAAACCACAGAATCACAGAATATTAGGGGTTGGAAGTGACATCCAGAGATCATCAAGTCCAACCCCCCTACCAAAGCAGGATCACCCAGGGTGGTCTGCAAAGAAATGCATCCAGGCAGGTTTTGAAAGTCCCCAGAGAAGGAGACTCCTGACCTCTCTGGACAGCCTGTTCTAGTGCTCTGCCACCCTCACTGTAAAGAAGTTTCTCCTCACGTTGAACCGAAACCTTCTATGCTCCATTTTGTTGCTATTGCTTCTTGTCTTATTGCTGTGGACCACCAAAAACAGATTGGTCCCATCCATTTGACACCCACCCCTCAGGTATTTATAGACATCGATGAGATCTCCTCTCAGTCTTCTCCAGACTGAACAGGTTCTCTCAGTCTCTTAGCATGGGGGAGATGCCAAGTCTCCCAGTCATACTCACTGCTCTCTGCTGTCCTGTTGTTCTGTCATTGCCCACATTCTCCACCAGTTGTTGCTGCCAGTAATCAGACAAATGCAACGACCACCTTTGGATTTAAGAGGGTGCCCTTTATTCCATGTGAGTGCAAACGTGAGGCCCATGTAGGCCAAGTGTCGGCAGCACCAGTGTAACCAGTGTCAGCCATGTAACAAGAATCTCAAGTCAAGTCTCATCCCTATCACCTCATGGTGGCTCATTTTATACCACCATACAAACAACACATTAAGATAATCCAGACCATGTACAGCCCTGTCTTCAACATGCATCATGTCTTGTTTTCACCTTGGGCCATGTGGCCCACTACATCTCCTGCCCCGTGGGAGGCATCCTTAGGCTGTGGGAATGAAGGTCAAATGCTCTGTTACAGAGCTCATTATTTTTCTCTGTTACATTTCTTATTCTTGTATTCCCACACTTCCCAGCAGGTTCCTGTCTCTCCTAAACTGGGGGGTCCAAAATCTGACACAGTTGTTCCAGGTGTGGTCTCACTAGGGCAGAGCAGAGAGGGAGCAGAATCTCCCTAGACCTGATGAGTTCCAGAAGTTGTTAGATTACTGGAAAGTGGCCTTTTCCTTGCACAGTGACCATAAAGAAGCTTCAATATAAATGATAATTAGTTTTTTCAAAGTTCTTTTCCTAATCCATGTGTTGCATAAATGCTATTGTGTGCAGAATGATAGCCCCAAGTTCTGTCAGAAGAGAGCTTAAGACTTTGACCTTTTTTTGCTAACTCAGCACAAAATGGATATTTTTAAAGATATGTGAATTTTGAGAATAATCATAATATTTTGCTTTGACTAATTTCACTAATTGTAAAGTTATCTCTTTTTAAAAGCAGAGTTATTTGGAAACTGTGTTTTGTTTCCTGCCCTGTTGTATGGAACTTCAGTAATTTTGCAGCTAATAATTGCTACCTTCTATTGTATATAACTTTACTTAATTTTCTTTTCACATGGCAGAAAGCTGAGTTTTCTGAAGAGTTGTTTACTGTTAAAAAAGAAGAAAGAAATGGTCAAGAAGCATGTGAGGATGTTGTTAAAGACAGAGAAGAGGAACGAAAGCAGCAGGTTAATTAGATTTTATTTCTTCTTATCGACTTTGTTTCTTAAAAGGCTTTGTGTATTGCTGGAATGTTGCGTGCTTTTCTGTCCTGAAGCTTCAGTTACATTGGATGTTATCACTGTCATCTTGGTAATTTCTCTCTCTTTTTCTTTTTTCTTTTTTAAAAATCTAGTTATCCCTTTGCCTTCTAATGAACCCACATATTCTTCCATCTGGGTTAAAAATGGTTTTGGTCTTCATTTTACTTGCCTATGTATCTCTTTAAAAAAAAAAAATCTAAAATAACACTCTTTACATAATGTTTCACTAATTTTCCTTTGGTCTTCTTGTTGCAAATGTGACCATTCTTCCTTTCTGCTCTCTCCTTTATAATCAAACCTGAGGTGATACAGAAAGTAATAGAGGAGATTGCTATTAGTATTTCCCAGAGATCTAATATTTGCATAATCTTTAGAGACAAGGTATGAAAGTATTTGATTTATAAATAACATGCTATAAGAGAAGCTTCACAATTCAGAATTTAAACTAAGTAGCACTGGAAACTAGGATTATTTGTTGAATTGTTAAGGACCTATGGAAGAAATAAGTTACTTTAAAACATTTTTCTTTCAACTGGCATCAGGTAAGTTGCTTAGAAATTCAGAACGGATTACTGTGAAAAGAAAAAAAACCTCTGTCTCCTCCCAACAATAAACAGGTGTCTGACATTCATGTTGATTGATTTACTTTTAATAAAATTCATGGATATTGATGTGTACTCTCCAAGGAATTTTCCTCCTTTCGCATCTCAAAAATGATCCATATTGCTATAGATTGATGGCTTCTGATTTTATTCTGATATTGTATTACAAAAGGCCAATGCTAAACACCACAGAACTGCTTCAGCTTTGCAACAGTGTAAATAACAGGAAATCAGTCACAGCAAACACATGATGGAGTATGACTACAGCTAGTGTGGCATTATGTCTTGATACAATATCAAGTCACAGATAATCTGCTATACTGTTGATATAACACATCAAATAAATATCAGGACTCATTATCAAATGGTTGTCTTCACTCTTACCTCAAAACATTTAACTTACATATTGGTTGATAAAATTCCATGCATCAGAGATGCTAATTTCCAGAACATCAGGTGCTAATTTCCAGAACTCAAGGCCAGGCTCGATGAGGTCTTGAGCGACCTGATCTAGTGGGAGGTGTCCCTGCCTGTGGCGGGGGGTTGGAACTGGATGATCTTTGAGGTCTCTTCCAACCTAAACCATTCTATGATTCTAACATGGGCTGCATGTTGAGAACAGTGTACAAAAGGAAATTAGGTAGTTAAAGACTACATTGACTGCATTTAGAATAAAATCTGGGGGGGTGGGGAAAAGAAAAATAACAGAATAACAGAAGGGCATGTTTTGTTCATGGATATACAGTAAATGAATATGAAATGTTTCAAATTCTCAATGAATAAATGTAGTCTTAGAAATGCAGTCAANAATAATATAAATAAATATAAGTAAATATTTTTTAAAATATTCTGGTTAAATTGGAGTGGGTGGCAATATATCTGAGCCTTTGGAAAGGTAGAGTACATTGGTAACTTATTTAGAGTTCCAGAATCCCCATTTTGAAAGCTGATTACCAATATTACAAGACATTAAATTGTCATGTTTTCTAGAAATACAACTTATATTAACATTCCCCTCAGTTCAATGAAGAAAGTCTGGTAATTTGTTGGTGAGCCAAAATACGGCTTAATTAATTTTGTTACTGGCATTCCAAGTCAGTGGGAGTTTCACCATTGGCTTGGAGCCGAAGTTTTACTCAAAATTTTGTGAGTGCTCCAAAGAGCCATCTTCAGGAGAACCACCTTGCTGGGTAGATGTTCCAAGTCCTATTTCTTGTCTTGATAGGCCACAGCTTTGTCAGTCCTTGTCAGACTGTGCCTCAGCTGCCAAGGGGAAAAAGAAAGTTGGAACTGGATGATCGGTATCAGATGTGAAGCAGCCGGTATCAGATGTGAAGTATGGCAGCTATGATGCCTCCACCCTTTTCATCACACCATACATCACTTAAAGAAGTAGAAGGCTCTTCTTACTATAGCTTTTCTGTCTTCCATTTCCATCCTTTCAGGGCCATCCCCAGCCCCTTGTTTAGTGGGCCAGCAGTATATGATTTTGCTTACACTTCTATGTGCTAGTTTTGCAGTATTAATTTGTTTCAATATTAGTTATCATTACTCTAAAAAGTAGCCTACACCTTCCCATGAGAGATTCATTCTCATTGTTCTTTGATCTCAAGTAACACACCAGGGCTGAAAGTGTCTGTGTTGCAAAAGCTTGTCTGACAGCTTGCCAACTCACAGGCCACCTGGCATTATCTTCTCCAGGGTCATTTTCCAGCTATGTCTGAAATCACTCCAGTTCTGTGATACTGCTAGATTAATCACTGAAAGATTCCTACGTTATTTTGGCCTTCCTGTAGTGTACATGTTCATAGACTCCTCCATAGACAGAATGAATCTGGACTATTGGTTTCATTTAAAGAGTAGAGGATCGTTGTTCAGAAGTTTTGACCTGTGGCTTTTTTTATATATCTACTCTGAATTTTTTCAGCTTCTTAAAAAATCTGATCTGATTAAATATTAAGTTTCCTAGTGCAGTCAGGCCAATACAGACAGAATTTGCTACTGAAATGCTTATTAAAGATTCACTAAAGAAAGACTTTTACATTTGGTCAGGTTTAAAGCTGAGACAGGTACTTAATGCAATGCTAATAAGGTTAGAAGAGCTGGGTGATAGTCAAATTTTCCAACCATAGAAAAATGTATTGTAAGACTGTCTTGGAATTACTCTCTAAATACTAGCAAATTTTTAGGAATAGTTTATAATTATTTAGAACACACACAGAAAAATATGTCTAGAAGGAAGAAATAGCTCAGTATGTAGCTTTCTGAGTCATTGGAAAGGTGAAAAATAGACACATTCTACCAAAGTCAGTTGTAATTTATCATGTTTATATGCATAATATATTCATACTGAAAGATGCTTTGGGGGCAGAGTTCATTAGGGGAAGCTTGTGAAAAACTTAATGCCCAAACTAGAATTTAAAACTGCATTGAATTACCTAATAAAACAGGCACAGTAAAAACCCAAATTTCTTCCAGTCATTCATTCATTAATTTTACACAAATCACCTCACTTTGAAATAACAAATGTATTCACTTGAACAAACAACTATATTAAAACTATCACATCTACAGGACCGAGGCACATGTGAGATTCTACTACTTATTTTTATTTTAATTTTGTGCACTGTTTTTTGTGTTATTTGGGGTGGGGGAGGGCCAAGGAAAAAAAAACCCTGAACAGATTTGCTGTAACACTTCTATGCTGGATACTGACAGAGAGACCTGATCAGGGAAGCAGTGGCATGCAGTGTATCACCCCATTGATTTCAGTGAATGGTTTTGTAGGCTATAGAACTCAACAATGAGAGAATAACATAAGAAAATATCTTTAACACCTTTGTTGAGAGCACTGCCACAATTGAAATAGGCTTGATTATGTGGTTAGACATTTAAAAAAAAAAAAAAAAAGGTGGAAAAGTAATGAATAAATCATATAATAGCTTTGATGCTTTGCCACATTCATGTAGTTTTGAAACATGATTAGAGTGGCTTTTTTATTCTACTTTGAAGGTAATGTGAAAACAACGTCAACATTACTTTCTTTTAGTGTTTGGCAAAGATTTTGAAACAGCTGGTGAAAAAATGAGAGAAATATGAAGTACTTGGAAATACCAGTTGGTTTAATTCTGTAAATCTTGAACATGAGTTGTGACTGTCTTAAAGAATCACAGTCCAGTAACTTGCCTGTTAATACATTTTTATTGCTATGTAACTGATTCCCATTTAGATGTACTTAGGCCATCTCTTGCTCTAGCTTCCACTTGCAAATGCTCTTACAAATAGCAGCTAGATGATTATCCTTTATAGAAAGGATACTTTATCTTTTACCATTACTCCTTCAATAAAATATTTATGTATTATAATAATATCTGCTAGAATCTATCCAATTTGTTTGAAATTCTGTCTAGATGCTGCAAAATTTTATGATTTATTATCCTTCTCCATGTAATCTCTCATTCTCACAATATTAGAAGAAATATTTCAAATATTGTTGCTGGCTTCTGCATGAAAAGGTGATGAACTCATTCTCTCTCTGTTTTTTTCCTTTCCTTCTTTCTCTCCTCTTCTTTCCTCTCCTAATTTAAGGAGAGGAATAAATTGGCTGATATTCCAGTTATCTGTCCAGCTGGTGAGGATCTTGTTTCACAGGATACAGAACTGTCATCTTCAGCCAAAGAAGATAGCTTACAGACTGAGTTCCTGGCAGAAGAAATACTGTCCGGAGATGAATATGAGTGTATATCACCTGATGATATCTCTTTGCCACCGCTTTCTGAAACACCAGAGTCCAACCTCTTACATTATGAAGCAGAGCTAGAAGAGCAATGCTGTTTTAGTTCTCACAGTTTGCATGTCAATTCCCGTAGCTTGCAAATGCAGAAAACCGCTAGCATTATAAAAGTGATGGAAGCATCAGATTTCTTAACAAATTCTGCTTATGCTGGTGCTACAAATAACAGACTGGAAAACCTATCAAATCAGTTTGAGAAGTTTTGTATCTCTTCAATAGATTCTGGTCAAAAACTCAGAGCAATATCTCCTTTGACTTGCGACTTAAAAGGAGTATCTGAAACTAGCACTGCTTCCTGCACTATAAATGCCAACCCCATATATAGCATGATGAGTGAAGTGTCCAAAACACATTTGCAACACCTTGAACTCCATAAAAGCATGGCAGAAACACAAGAACAATTGCATGACTTGAATAACTGTACTAAAACCCAGGGCAGGCTGCATGCTTTGCCTGATGCATTCTCAGGTTTCGTGTTTCAATCAGACGCCACCAGAAGCTGTCAAAGGCAGATGGTCACCCGAGAAGAGATTAAAAGTTCATCAGAAAAGAACAGTATGGCCAGCCTAACTGGACAGGTGCCTAACTTCTCCCAGCTTCTGTCTAACAAAACCGTCATGGAAGGTTCTCCAGTAACCTTGGAAGTAGAAGTAACGGGATTCCCAGAACCTACACTGACATGGTGGGTAGCTTATAATGAGAAATAGTATATATACCTTAGACACTCAGACCGCTTATAACCAGATTATTTACTCTGTAGACTAGAATTAATGGCTTGGGCCTTTTCTCTTCCACACTTCTGCATGATTCCCACCTACAAAATTACTTTTGACAATTAACCTACTTGAAATAATCTTTCTGTATTTAATTCTATGCATAATGAGAACATTGAGCAACTACAAGCACATCTGATTTTTTTAAGCAGATATGTCATACAGTATTTATATTCTGTAATATGACATTCCACTTGTGCAATAATTTCTTAAAACAATGCTGTACCCCAAATTTAACTGTGACTAAATTCACCTGCATTTTCTCAGGATCTTGGCACTGTATATGGACAGATACATACATGAATGTATGTTATAATATTTATATAGCCACTACATTTATATATATGTTGGAGGTTGTTGTCAAAACCTGAAGAGAGGTTATTGGTTAAGAAAACCTAAATATTTATACCAAGAAAACCAGTTTTATATATTTATATGTGTACGTGCACTCTTTATCTCAGCATGTCTAATTAGATAGCTTCATGCTGCATTTGTGAAAAATACTAATGATGTAATATAAACATCTTTCAAGATTATATTTTAGAAATTTCCTGCCAAAGGTAACAGGAAGAGAAAGAGGAGTAGGATTTCAAGCTGATGGTAGTAGTCTTCTGTGTGCTTGCGTATTTTCCTAAAGTTTTACCTCATTTGCCAGTTTTCCACTTATTCCAATATGGAGGCTTTTCTTTTAATGTATTAGATATGTTTCATACTGGAAATGTTTTGGTGCTAAGATTATTATTACACATATAAAGAATTAGGCAAACCATAAATTTGTGGTAAGCTGAATTTTCTTCTATGGCACTGAAAAAATTACTGGACATTGCAGCCTTAGTGCTATACTGTGTTGGTATCAATAAAGTTACTTCATTATGAATCTTGGTATTCTAAACTTGGAGAAGTATTTTGGCTGAGTAAAAGAGCCACCTTCAGTTTTATTTTATTATAAGAAAAGTATTAATTTTGCTCAAAAATATATACACTGTTGATCTATGGTCTCTTAAAAAAATAACTGAAAACATTCATAGTTCAAACGTAAGTTCAACTCACAAATATTTTGCAAATTAAAATTCTATGAAAACAAAAACCCTCTTGGTTTTTTTCCTACTAAAAATTCACAAATGCCATATGTCATGTACTGATATAGAGAATTTATCGGATAGACATGTGGAAAAGTATTTTTTGTGTTTGTGTTAGGTTAAATATAGCTTATGCTGAAGCATCATGAGGCAAGAGGAAACACTATTTTCTCTCAGTTCTGATATATAAATCAGGAGTCAAAAGTCACAGGTGATTGTGGCAGATCCTGAAGTGTCAGAATATGACAGCAGTTCTCTGAAATAACTCCTGATGCATTGTTCTATACTGTTTGGTGATGCGAGCAAATATTAACTGGACTGTGGAGCAAGAAACAAGTCCTTGAATGTTCTCTATACTGAAGACACAATTTCAGGAACTTTGTACATTGCTTATGCATCTTAAGAGCCTATTCATGCACAGAACAGGGATTGACTCAAAACCTGTTTCAGCAGAAGACCACACCCTGATGCTGCCTTCTCCAATGGGGCAGTGTGCTAACTGTCCATTGAAAACTGCTTTCAGAACCACATTTTCTCTTTTAAGAATGTATTATCTAGCAATCTGAATTGTTTAAATATTCATCCATGTTTACAATTAACTATAATAATGAGGAATGGGAGCACAGTAGTGAGCCCTGTCTCTTACTGTCCATGTAGTATTACAGAGGTTGTCTGACTTTGCAAGTTCTTCTTGACATACAGTGATATAAATCTGACTTGAAAACTGACTCTTTGCTTCAGGTACAAGAAGGGCCAGAAACTGTCTGCAGATGAGCACTTAAAGCTTTTTCAAAAGGAGACAAAGCATACTTTGTTCATTCAGAAGGTGTGTGACAAAGATGCTGGCCTCTATGTTGTTCGGGCTAAAAATTTGAACGGCACTGTCTCATCAAGTGCCATTCTCCACGTGAAAGGTAACAGGCCGCTTATTGCAAGAATAGACTGGACAATGTTGTGTGTCATCTATATTAGCATTTCACTAATATACTGGCTATTCACAAAGTAAGTTCAATATTGACTGCACTTTCACATGCTAAGAAAACATGATATTTATTTCCTATGCACTGCATCTTTCACAATTTGTACCAAATCACTTTTATGTTACACTCAATATATTGCTTGTTTCTTTAATACCAATATTATGTGTTTTTATTTTCCTTTCTCATAGTGATGTTGAAATAAAAATGCCACAAAATTGTCAAATATAAAGCAGAATTTTGCTTTCTAAAAATGTTGATATTACAAAGTGTTGGAGACAGTTTAAATTATAGGTAGTAAATGTCAAAATATACCCAGGTAGAGTGCTCAAATCAATGTGTATTTTTATTAAATGACTTTTGAGACAGAGCATGGAGAGTGTTGGAACATTTCTTAAACATCAAATGTATTATTTCCAGCCACAATCTGCTCAATAATATAAAAATTAAGTATTTCTATAGAATAAAATCTTCTTTATAAAGAAATCATACCATTCATGAATGCACTGGTATGGAACATATTTAAAACAGTCTCCACAAATGAGAGCTCTGATAGAATTGTCACCATCTGTACTACAAAAATTTGGCCCATAACTAATAGAATTTGTGGCACCTAGTATACAGTAGGCCAAAACTTGCAAATGCCTACAAAATGAGACATTCCAGCAGACCAATCTGTTTAGGTGGATGATTGTGATATTTTCTCTACCTTCTTATAAAATTGAAGACATAAGTATTTCTAACAATGCATTGAATTTTTAGTATGACATAAGAAAAATAATAATTTGTGAAGTGCACATCTGTGTATGTGTAGAATTTTTAACACACTGAATTGAAACAAATGCCACCAAATTGGGGGAACACTCAAAAGTGTATTTACCGCAAAAGAAAAAAAAAGGTTTGGTGTATTTCAGACAAATGGAATTCTCATATAACTTCAAAGTGCTAAGTTCAAACCAGAACTTTGTTCAGTTACATATTTCCTTTCATTCTTGCCAAGGACAACCACAAATATAAAATGTTATTTTTTATTAAGGTAGTAATTTATTTGAATATTTGATAACAATGATGTAACTGTGCCAGTGGAAGATTTAATTCATAAATCCTCTAATGTAACTTCATTCTTTAGATCTGGTATTTCTTCTGTTTATTCTGTCAAAAAAAGGACAAACTACTACATGATTTTTCCTGCATTTTTTATTTTAACTTTCATATTGTAATTGTGATGTTGCACAAAATCTGTAGAGAGAAAATATTTACCTTCTCTTGCATAATTTGCAGAAATGAAATTAACTTTTTACTGTGTATCATGGTATGACCAAATTATATATTGCAAATTGCTGGGACTTCATGATCTTGAAGTCTGGCATTTGCATATTTTGGCCCAGTGACTACAACTTTATTAAAATTCCTGTAACTTTGAAACAGGAGAAGTTCGCAAAAGAATATAAGCTCACAGCAATACATGAGGGAGCAGGAGGAGGAGGTGGTGAACAGGTGGGGAAACAAAACAAACTAAAATTGGTATTATCCTTCCAAGTTCAGTCATCTCCTAGAAATGCTGATTCATGAGAAATCTCTTAGATAAACAAATCACCTCTTTTCCTAAAGTGTACTTTCCATTAAAAAATAAAGATAATTGTAATAATTAGTAGGATTTTGAATGTTTCAATTTTTATCAAAGTAAAATTAAGTTTACTGGGGTTTTTCTGTGCCCTTCTTACTTTTACATATGATTGTTATAAACATACAGCAAATACTCTACATAAGCAAGCTGACCTACGTAAGCAGTCCATTAAGCAAAGGTGTGTTAAGACCAACCAGAATGTCTCTATTATGTGCTATAAGGTTTTGCCTGCTTCATTTGCTAGTGCTTGATAACTTCATTTCATCACATTAATTTTCGAGGTCCTCTAATTGATGACTGCCCTCCAATCATCCATTTTTACTGAGAGTGGCCATCATTCAAAAATTGAAATCATGGATGTTCTTTTGACATATTTTCAGTAATTATATATAATACTTAGGTCACTTTTTCAGGCATTTTTGCTTTCAGTGTTGAGGCTAAGTAGATGCACAAAAAAAACCCTCCATCCCGAGTGAAATCAGAGATGGTACCTTTCCTCTTTTGTGTTGCCTCTGCCAGGATTAAGCCTGTAAGTATAATCTGTCATAAAGCTTGTGATGGAAATAGTCATTGTAGCTCCACAGATGCTGGGCTCAAAGCTGCATCTCTGTTTTAACTTGTGGATCCTTCACTGTGAAAACTACAGAAAGGTCAGTACTGGAATGATCATTGTTCTGTCACTTTCTATGGCCAGTGCATGAGTTCAGAGAGATGAACTTGACCTTTTTGGTTGGAATAGAGCAAAAAAGGTAGGTTTGTTTGAGTCTTTGCCCTTAGGAAAGCAAGACTAAAAGTAGGATTCTTGTTCTGCTTGGGAAAATCGGTCACAAACTCACTTGTGACAGGAAGAAGAAAAAATATATGAACTTTTCATCAAGGCGTAGTGCAGGAATTGAAGGTAACTTGGATCTAGTATTGTAGTTGGATCTGATTGCTTATTGGCAGTTGGAGAAAAAAGGTAACTCTTTATGATAATCAGCTGTATGAGTTAAACAGGCAACAAACAGACTCATCCAGAATTACTGGGTGATTGTACACAGATTGTGGGAGCAAATTCTTTCTCTTCACTCATAACAATTCCTGATGTGCATCCAGGCTCCTAGGGTATTATAAGGGAACAGGTATGCAGACCTCCATCATGCACATTTGCATTAAATCAGTTAACTGTGTTTAAGAGACTTTAGAACAAGTGGGAGAGATCTCAATCACTTGCTTTACCTGAGACTTCTAAAATCTAAGTACATTATTATTTTCAAGTGTATATGTAATTATAGCTTCCATATTATTGCTGTATAAGAAACACTATGAAGTAGCAAAAGGTCAAAACAAATGCCTTAGCACTATGACAATGTTGTCATTTTAAAAATAAACATATCTTTACATTTTGCATTTAATAATATATATAATGCCATAAATTGCATTAGTACATGTGTAGCTTTTAATAAATCATCATAGATGTGTGTAATTCATAGACGTGTGTTCATTAAACCTTTCCTCTGATAATTTGAGCATTTCTGTGAATTCTAGATTAACAAAACTTTATTTTATGAGTATGGTATTGTATCAACTTTAAATCAGGAGTCCTTTTTAATGAAGTTTTTAATAGAATCATAGAATGGCTTAGGTTGGAAGGAACCTCAAAACTCACGCAGTTCCAACTCCCTGGCACAGGCAGGGACACCTCCCACTAGAACAGGTTGCCCAAGACCTCATCCAACCTGGCCTTGAACACCTCCAGGGAGGGAGCAGCCACAACATCCCTGGGCAACCTGATCCAGTGTCTCACCACCCTCACTCTAAAGAACTTCCTCCTAACATCCAGTTTAAATCTCCCTTCTGCCAATTTAGACCCATTACCCCTCATCCTGTCATTACAAGATCTTGTAAATAGTCCCTCCTCAACCTTCCTGTAGGCCCTTTTCAGATATTGGAAGGCTGCTATAAGGTCTCCTCTAAGCCTTTTCTTCTCCAGGCTGAAAAGCCTCAGCTCTCTTAGCCTGTCCTCATAGCAGAGGTGCTCCAGCCCTCTGATCATCTTCGTGGCCCTCCTCTGGACTCACTCCAACAGTTCCATGTCCTCCTTGTGCTGGAGGCTCCAGAACTGCACACAGTATTCCAGGTGGGGTCTGACGAGAGCAGAGTAAAGGGGGAGAATCCCCTCCCTTGCCCTGCTGGCAATGCTGCTCTTGATGCAGCCCAGCACACAGTTGCTGTCTGGGCTGCATGTGCCCACTGCCAGCTCATGTTGAGCTTTTCATCAACCCTGACCCCCAGGTCCTTCTCCTCAGGACTGCTCTCAGCCATTCACCACCCAGCCTGGATTTGTGCTTGAGATTGCACCGACTCAGGTGCAGGACCTTACACTTGGCCTTGTTGAGTTTCATGAAGTTGGCCTGGGCCCACCTCTCCAGCCTGTCCAGGTCCCTCTGGATGCCATCCCTGCCCTCCAGCAAGTCGACTGTGCCACACAGCTTGGTGTCATCTGCAAACTTGCTGAGGATGCACTGATTCCTCTGTCCATGTCACTGACAAAGATGTTAAACAGCACTGGTCCCAGCACTGACCCCTGAGGGACACCACTTGTCACTGGTCTCCAGGTGGACATTGTGCCCTTGATCACCACTCTCTGTGTGTGACCATCCAGCCAATTCCTTATCCAGCAACGTCCCACCCATCAAATCCGTGTTTCTCCAGTTTGGTGACCAGGATGTCATGTGGGACAGAGTCAAAGGCCTTACTCAGGTCCAGGTAGATGACATCAGTTGCCCTTCCCTTGTCCACCGCTGCTGTGACTTCATCATAGAAAGTCAGCAAATTTGTCAGGCATGATTTGCCCTTGGTGAAGCCATTGCTGCTTATCACCAATCACCTCTGCTTTGTTCTCCATTTGCCTTAGCAGAGCCTTGAGGAGGATCTTGCCAGGCACAGAGGTAAGACTGACTGGTCTGTAGTTCCTGGGGTCATCCTTTTTTCACTTCTTGAAGATGGGTGTTATGTTTGCCCTTTTCCAGTCAGCAGAAACTTCACCAGTCTGCCATGACCTTTCAAATAGGATGGAGAGTGGTTTAGCAACTTCATCTGCCAGTTCCTTCAGGACTGGACCTGTGGGTTGATCTCACCAGGCCACATGGATTTGTGAATGTTCAGGTTGCTTAGGTGCTCACAAACATGATCTTCAATTGTAGTAGGCGTATCTTCCTTCCCCCAGTCCTTACTTTTGCACTCTGGAATTTGGACATTGTGGTCCTAGCCCTTGCTGCTGAAGACAGAGGCAAAGCAAACACTGAGCACCTCAGCATTATCCATATCCTTTGTCACCAACCCTCCATTTCCCTTCCGTCCTTTTCTCACTGACATACCTGAAGAAATTCTTCTTGTTCCCCTTAATGTCCCTAGCCAGGTTCAATTCTAGCTGTGCTTCCATGTTAGTAGGCATGAGGATACCAGCTACATCTTTAGTTGCTGAAAGAAGTAGTATTTTAAATAGAGAAAGATTAGAGATGGCAGATACACAGCAGAGTTATGAAAGTATCTTGGTTTCAATGCTTGGCTTTGTAAACAAAGATATATTAAATGCTGATTATTACTGTGTGGGAAATCTGGCTTTAAATACTCTTTATTTAGGGACCCTGATGAACATCGACATAATTTCATCTGGAATTACCTGAGATTCCTGTTCAGATAACCTTAAAATAAGATACTGATAGTGATGATGTCTCGTGATACTCTATTTCTGTGAAATAAAACTATGCTTAACCTTATTTCAGCAGTGATTTCAATGTAGTGCTTCTCCCAGCCTTGTGCCCCACAGCCCCCTTTTTTTTTTAACTAGTTCATGGGGTACATGCTTCACTTCTGCCTTCTTTTAGCCAACCATAATGTAGAAGCAGGTGGTTTGCGTTGTGCTAGTCCTGCTACATTCTTGTTTTATATGGATGAGTTAATCTGACCACAGTCACTATTTTGAAACGGCGGTTAGTTCAAAAATCCAAAATGTTTACATCTTACTCATGCTCTCTTAAGAAAGATAATCCCAGTCTGTCTTACAACAAAAACATTATATCTAGGCATGTTACTACCCTTCCCTCCCTTCCTACTTCCCCATGTGAAGACACTCATTGAGGAAGAAATTGGTGAATGAGTTATGCTTGACTACAACACGTGGAGTTATGTGAAGGGCTATTTACACACAGTACATAGGTTTATAGAGGAAAGGGATAAATTACTTTTATTTTTCAAAAGAAGCAGTCTGTCTGAAGGCCCAAGTGTGAATCAGTAGGCAATAGGAGCATGAGGCATTCCCCTAATTTGCTTTGAATCATGTGACTGGACCTGCAATGGAAAAAGTGGCTTTCTCTCAAATGACTGGTAAGGTATGACTATTTCTTAATGTTTCTCTGGAGTCTTTGCTAGGTCATGATAGCAATTTTTGTGTATGTGTACATTTTGTCACTCAAAGGAGTTATGTATTTTAAATTTACTGCTCAGACTTCACTTAATGAGTCTGCACTATGGCATTCAAGGAAAATGGAGCTCTGGATTATGGATACTTCAAATCAATGAGACCCACTTGATATTCCTTAATAAAATTTCTTCTAATTTTCTTAGGAGCTTGTCTGAGACACAAACACAAAACAATAAAGGTTAATGTCTTCCTTTAGAGCAATGCCAAGTGAATCCAGAGTCTCACCATGATGATGTGTATCTCATAGGACTACGGAATGGCTAAGGTTGGAATGGACCTCTGGAGATCATCTAGTCCAACCCTCCCCACACACACATCTAACTCAGCTATGCCTAAGTCTGGTTGCAGAGGAACTTATCCATGTGGGTTTTGAAAGTCTTCAGAGAATGAGCCTCCACAATCTCTCTGATCAGCCTGTTCCAGTGCTCCATCACCATCAAACTAGAGAATTTTCTCCTTAAACTTAAGTGAAACCTCCTGTGTTCTAGCTAGTGCCTATTGTCATTTTCCTATCACTGACCATCACTGAAAAGAACCCAGCCCCATCCTCATGACCTCCATTCTTCAGATAATTATATGCATATATAAGAATTCCTCTGACCCTTCTGCAAGCTAAAGACCCCTAAGTCTCAGCCTCTCTTTTTAAGAGAGGTACTCTACACTCCTAATCATCCTCATGGCCCTCTGCTGGTCTTTCTCCAGTAGTTTCCTGTTCAGCTTGAGCTGGGGATCCCAGAACTGAACACAACACTCCATGTGCAGCCTCACCAGGGCAGAGCAGAGTGGGAGGAGAGCCTCCCTCTGCCACACTCTTTCTAATGCACCCCAGAATAGCACTGTCCCTCCTGGCCACCAAGACGCATTCTTATGTCATGGTTAACTCATCCATTAGGACTCCTAAGTCTTTCTCTGAAGATTTGCTTTCCAACAGGTGAACCTCTAACCTATATTGATACATGTGGTTATTCCTCCCCAGGTGCAGGACTCTCCACTTGTTGAACTTTATAAAGTTCATCTCTACACAGCTCTCCAAGCTGTCAAGGTCTTGATGAATGGCAGTACAGCCTGACAATCTGTCAGCCATTTCTTCTAGACTTGTGTCATCAGCAAACTTGCTGAGAGTACATTTTCTTCTTTTGTCCAGTTCATTAATAAATTCATTGATCAAGACTGGGTCCAGTAATGACCCCTCAGAAACACCACTAGCACAGGCTACCAACTAGGTCCTGTACCACTGATCACAACACTTTGTGTTGTCATTCAGCCAGTTCTCAACATGCCTCACTGTTTACTCTTCTAACCCATAATTCCTAAGATGCTTCTCAGTTGAGCCTAAATTTGTAGCAAAGGCAGAAGAAAGTTGCTAAACTTGATAATATCACATTTCAAGATATCAGAAATTGGAAATTACATGCCCATAGTGTGGGATTTCAGTACCTCAAACTGCCTGAAAGGTTTTCCCTCCACAATGCAGGAAAAAATTATTTGTTACTTCTAACCTTTGTGGTTAATGAAATGTCTGTACAGGAAATATTTTTCATTGACAATTTGTCTTACCATATTCTGACATGTAATTATATTATCATGGGAAAATCATCCATCAATTCTGTTTTGAAGTTTGCTCTCTGAGGATGAGCTCTTCTTTTAAAGCAGATTTTTTGTCCCTGTTGATTTCCAGTCTATGCCTTAAAGAGTTGTAGTAACTGTCACTTCATTGTTTTCTTTGCACATATTTTTACCTTTGCTGTCTAGAAACTACTCATTTTATGTTCTGCTGACTTACTGATACAAAAAAAAAAAAAAGGTAGAGTCTAAGTCTAATCATTCCACTCAGCTGTTTTTATTTTTGGCTTGCTTGTTTTAATAACGTTAAAAACCATCCCAATATGAGACTTCATAAGGTAATACAAACCAAGCAAGTAATGGAGTCCAGCCAAATATATCACAAGGAGTGGCTTGTGCCCACTTAATGTTTTTTCACTGGAATACAAGCTAATCATGCACTGTCACTTATTGCCAGCCTACTGCACAGAGGAGGCAGCAGCATAAGCTTGGTTCTCTTGCTTGAAGTGAAGCTGCTTATCACGTGTCTGTGTTTTAGGTGCATGCAATACAATGGTGGTGGCAGCTTACACATGTTAACTTTCAAATGCTAAAAATTGATTTTTTTTTTTTTTTAATTGTCAGGACTGGCTGATTCAGACCTTAGGTTATCAAGAATATGACAGTAAAACTTATACACTTCTTCACTATATTGTGACCTCAGTCTTACAGTACAAGGGAAGAATATAAAAGCAGCAAAGTTTGAAAGCCTATGGCAAGTAAGAGTGGATTTCTTAATAAAATGGATGAAAATATCTTACCATGCTGACACATTTAAAAAAAAAAAAAGTAGCCGTGAGCTCAATATATTTGGGCTTAGATGTTTCTGGGCAACTTTATAAAAGATACTGCTTTTTATTCACAATAATATAGAGAAGAAATTCTCACTCAAACCAATAGAGTAAGATTGACATAGTTGAGAGCAGATTCAAGCTCTGCTATTTATCACACATTTGAGTAATTTTCTTTTTCTGAGAAGGCTGATAATTATTTTTGTTAAATATTATGGATATATAATTTGTATTAAAAAGGAATAAGAAGACATTCTTTGTGTGATACAAATAATAAATGTTTGTATTTGTTATAGTACCTGTCAGTACTTCCGTGTAACATCTGATGCTTCCAATTCCCAGTATCAGCCATACTTAGGCCAGGTTTCAAAGTTGTCTTTTTTGCTGTTGCCCTGGAGGTGGAATGTAAGTGGAACCTCAGGTGGTTATACAGTGATCCAGTAAATCCAGCTTTACAGCTCATTAAGCTACTTGTCAGATGAAACAATGCTTTGATATAGTATCAACTGATGCTGATTGAAATGGCTTCAAACAATTTTGATAGGTTAATTTGTATTAGCCAGGCCTTGTACCGGTTCAGGTATTGTTTGTCCTCCCACAAGTGGCACAAAGCCAGCACAAACTCAATCTCATGTGCTCTGGCAAAATGCAATCATTTGCCCATCTGAAACTGATTTGTACTATGTCATCTGGTAGTACAGGGTTTCAGTACTAATGTTTGCCAAAATAACAATCTTGATTAAAGTGGTACAGAAGTTGCATTCTGACCTTCATTGTTGTGAATATAGATACATCTTGTTTGTATCTTTTAATAATATTGCATTTTTTAGTAGAAAAATAGAGGGGGGGGGGGGGGGGGAAAGTGAAGAAAACAATGTGAGGTACAGCAATCCACAATGCACTAAATGCAAAAGTTTGCTCTTTTGACTTGTTCTCTTTACATTTGTGGGGAAAATTTACTCCTCCACCTTCACTGAAACACAATAATCAATACAGACTTGCCTACTACTACACAAAGTACAAGATTGTTTGGGCATTACCATGGAACTAATACCACTAGACCAATGCATGAAATACTTGGGTGGTTAATACCCATGTGTTTGAACAAATGCTATGCTACATAGAAAAACGGTGTCTGCCTACTCATCTGTCTGTCTGTCAAACAAGTTATCCTCAGTCTCAGGCACCAGTAAAAGCTCTTTCTATCATGCAATGTGGTGACTGTTGTAATAATGAGAATAGTTGGGTTTTTTTTTTTCTGTTGTTTTAATTGTACCTTTTAAAACACTGTACATATGTTTTTCCAGTACAAGGAAAACAGCCAAATTTCATACGAAAATTTGGACATACAACTCTGCAAGAAGGAGAAGATTTAATCCTGCATTGCACGATACATGGAAAACCCAAACCACAAGTCTACTGGACAAAGGACAATATTCAAGTGGTATCTGGAGACATCAGTGTATGTTCCAATGTTTTTGTAATATTTCTTGGGAGAAAGAAAATACATTATGCTACTAGTAACTGCCTGTGTCCATTCTACTGTTTTACAGATTGAGAAATTAGGAGATACTTATTACCTTTTAAAAAGAAATGTAGTCCTTGCGGATACTGGGAAATACATCTGTGTTGCCAGCAATGAAATTGGAAAGGCACATTGTTCCGCTTTTGTAACAGTGATAGGTGATTCATCCTACCAGCTCCATGCTTTTAGGCACATCATTGCAATACTAAGTGATCAGCTTGCTTTTACTTACTGATGTCCACGTTTTGTTTCAGAGAAAAATGAAAGACCAGAAATTTCCACTGTAACTCAGGCCAAACCAGGATGGGAAGATGGATACACTTCTGAAGAAGTAAATGTGACCACAACTGAGTTAGTACAAGTCCATGGCACACGTTGCATTGGAGATCAAAGGCCAGTAAGGTAACTTGCAACTGTGCTACGTTTTGTAGTACTCCAACAGCTGTAAGGACCTTAATTTACAAAGCACGTGTCAAGCACTCTTCCTAATCTTATGGATTTCTGCATAATACAAATTAAGTGTGTAATGTGTGACTGCTTTCACAATCAATTCTTAATTAGAGAATATGTAATTATTTTAGAAGAAATACTTTATAATACAATAGAAAATTGAGTTTGTACAATAAGATATTTAGTTTAATTAAGTATTAAAAATTAAAAAAATCTAGGTATCTTAATCTGGATATTAATTGATTGAAAAGCTCAAAGATATGAAGATACCAGAAGTTCAAACTGATATAACTACATAAACATGAAATTTCAATAGCAGAATGCATAAAAAACATTTCTACTCTGTAAGTATCTTATTTAGTAGAATAAGTAGCAGCCCTAATAGCACAGAAACAGCTGTTATTCATTAATTGATTGAAGGTGACAAAACCTCCCATTGAGCAATTTCAGATGACTAAATGAGACACATGAAGCTAATAGTCCTTCTGGTGACTTCTTGCATGTGATCAAATCTTGCCTCCTGAATCTAGGTTCTGATAACCTATCATAGTTTATGGTGCTAGAACTGCTTCGGTTTTGAGTAGTGTATTCAGGGGTAAGAGAGTTTTTGTAGCCTGTCATCATTAGTGATCTGGTTTACACTATTATTAGTTCACTGCATCACTGAAAATGTCAGATTAAGTCAGGTAGCGTAGGAATGCAGATGTGAGTTAGGAAGAAATTGTGCACATAAAAATAAGCCTTGTTGTCAAAAGTTTTCAATTTAAAGATACCTGAAAGATACTGTTCATGATGTTTCTTACATAACTCTGAAACTAGTGAGGCTGTTTTGCAGCGAAAATCTGATTTCATGATAATGCAGACAAATAGCTTTCCTTCTAGAAGGTTTGTGGAGCAGAGTAATGAAAAAGAGGCTCCAGGATTCTCATGGCTTTGAAGAAATGATGTTAATGTCATTTGGGAAAGTGATTGAGAATCTGTGTGGTTTCTGTTAGGCTAATGTTTCACAGTCTGCTCCAAATATTGTTTACCCTGTTCAAGCAAAATCACATTTATTGTTTAAAGTGTCTGAATATTTTCGGAACTTTTAATGAGTAGTGAATTCTATTACAAAAAGCCACATATAAAAAAAGAAAGAGCTGTGTTCTGCAGAGCAACATGTAATAGGAAGGGAAATTATTGCATATGTTGATTCAAAAGCTGTTCTCATTTCATAATAATTGCCTGCACAATTTATTTCCTGACCAGCTGATCAAGCATTGACCTATATATTTTATTTGAGTTTCTTATGCATCATTGTGAGATGGCAGATATTCCAAAGCAAAACAGCAACCCAAACAAATGCAAGATCATGTTAATTTTACTTAGTGCATATAAAGACCTGTTTATGACTAAAACATAAGTCACTGTCCCTGGAAGTATTTAAAAGACTTGTAGATGTGGTGCTTAGTGAGATAGCTTAGTGATGGACTTCGCTGAGCTGGATTAATAGTTGGACTCAGTGATCTTAAAGATCTTCTTCAACCTAAACAAGTCTACGATTCTATGTAGATCATACAGAAAGCTCAAATTTCTCCCTATTTTCCTTGTCTCTTCCGTTTTTCATAACTAAAATTGTCCTCTGGTTATTTGTTATTGTCAGTAAGATGAGTTTTAGAATATTTTATGTTCTGTCTGGAACCACTGTTTGTTTGCTCTATAATCATTTCAAGACCACAATCTAGGCCAACTACCATAGTGCTGCTTATGAAACAGAACACTGCAGCTGCCACTGTGAAAAATATAGGCAATATTAACTGACCTTTTTTAAACAGGTTTAAAGAAAAACTCTGGCTTCAAGGAGTGTATCTTGAAATTGAGAGGCCACTAGAAGTTAGCTGCAATTTGGAACATGATCCTGTTCTTCTGCCTGATGCACAGGATCAGAAGGTGGACTGAACTGCAAGATGCCTAAGAAATGAGGGTGTCATATTCTTTGCTGTGTCCTTTAGTAGATGCTTGCCATGGATGAGAATAAAATGAGCCTTTGACTGATATTCACTTTATACATAGGTTACAGTATGTATTTGTTTCTTTATATATGAATAAATAATAAAATTAATTTGTTCTCAGCAGTTACTGGATTGGTGATTTCTAACTTCTTGCAGTTTTTCTTCTGGTTTGTTGGACAAATCTAACAGAAAACGATGGTGGAAAAAATAGACATTAGCCTTTAAAATTGCAGACCTCCTTGGTGATTCATCAGTAGCCACTGTTTTATTCTACAGATTCAATCACTGTCATCAATTACATCTATAATTCTTCCCACTAACTTATGTAGGGAATTTAGAAACAAATAAATTACTTAAAACAAAATGAGTTTATAACTGTAGAAGTCTCCAGTTTATTAAACACCTTGTTCATGACATTATTCATTAAAGCTTTGAGATATTTTGAGGAGGCCGAACATCAAAAGCGTGTATGCTTAGTACCAAGAATGTCTTCAGGGAAGAGAGAGCCTCCTTAAAGCAGCATAATGGAGAAATCTTCCACTACATTGGAGAAGTCTTCCATTATATTGTTTCTGCTGTCAGGACTAGTGTGACAAAGCAATCCATTTCCAGTTAATGTATGTCATTACAGTTCAAAGGAGCAGACTACAAAGCGGTGATACCTACACTAGTGTCAAAATACATCCTTGGTTTAGCCAAGGACCTCCCCAAAAAGGCATTCCTCAAGACCCACAGCATCCATTCAGGATGTAAAGAAAACCTGAAATGAAATTGAATTGTTTTGATTGTAGGGGAGTCTTTAGCATGATATTTGTGTCTCCATCTCTTTAATTCAGAGTCTAGATGCCTTTTTCACTTGATTGCAAAGCTCCTTGCAGAGAGAGGAAAGGACTTGAATAATTTCATCCATTTGCAACATGAAGGAACGTAGTTCAGAAGATGCCCTATTTTGGATGGCTGTTTGACTGGCACAGCAACCAACAGAACATCTAGTTAGACTTGGGAATAACTGTTCTTCATCTTGATCTCTCTGGTTCAGATTTTCAGTCCTACCTTGTGAGTGATTCATGCTATTCAGACTTCTGCCTTGGTTCACCACATGTGGCTTGGCTGATGCCATGGGTATGTGTATTGTCTGTCTCTTGTGCAACATTTAGTCATTATTCATATAAAAGCTGATTAGGCCTACACTAGGACCTTATACCACAGCAGTGCACTCACTTCTTACAAAGAGTGGGGAGGAGTTTAGGCAGAGCATCATCTTCTATGCCCTATCCAGATAGGTGTCATCTCTGCAGAACTGGTATTGAAACAATGTTTTTGAGAGATGCTTAAATCATAACAGCAAAATGTTAAATATTTGTCTCCAACAGGATACAGGTTGGCTGGTAGAAACTTAAATTTATGTCCAAATTAAAGTACATAGAGAGGAAATAAGCTGAAAAAAAAAATCATGTACATGTCTTCACCTGATCGCATAAATCACTCGCTCAACGCTATGGAAAAGTCAATGGCATGCTGCCCACAGAAGTCACAAGGCTGTGTATATGTACACATAAATATAGTAGCTGAGGACTGAAGTTCCTGCTCTGCCTATTTGCCTTGTATCTCTCACAGTTTATTTCAAAATGGAATGCAGATAAACATCTTGTTGATGCCATATTGTTACCTTTCTGCTGACTAAACCACTCTTTGGCCCATGCTGTTTAAAGATTTCACAGAAAACACTAACTGTAGTCATGCTCGGAAAATGGGCAAAGTACATATCAGACATCCTCCCCCAAATTAAAAAAAAATTAAAATGTACATTATATTATTACCTAGAGGCATACATACGACACATAAAAGTTCCTATTTAAAAATCCATTTTGTAAAATAAAAGTGCAGTATTAATGCCTGCAGATTTTGAATCCTCGTCAAATTCATAGTACTTTGCTCTTGCTTTTCCTCTCTATTTTATCTTATAAGAACAACCTGAACTTCAATATTCTAAGTTCCCCCTGCCCTTTGATTCACAAAGCACAATTAAAAAAAAAATTAAAAGCTAATTCTTTAAAAAAACCAAACTAATACATAGAGTAAAGCAGAAAGCTGTATATATATATATCTGTTACTGCCTACAGTTTTATTGCAAAATATTAGAAAGTGGTGTTTATAAACATGAACAGAAACCCCAGCAACCTTCTTTTGCCAACAAGGAGCACAGAAATTCCTCTAAGTATTTCCAGGGAATGGATCCAGTGTGGAATGTGATAAGTCTTTTTGTTTCTTCTAGTTTTATGAATCTTGGATGCCCATGAATTTGTTAAACAATCTGATCTATTAAGTATATTGGTTAAAATTAATTCCCAGTATTATGATATTAATTATTGTTTTCTGAGAGGAATTGGTATGGGAATGATATTTAAAGAAAAAATATGCAAGGAAAATTTGAGAAAAGTGATGTCTGTAAATATTCTCCTTAGATTTTCCAAGGAGATTGTATGAGTGGCAACTATAAACATGAAGTTAGCAAATATGGGCACTGATAATTATTCCACATCTGTTCCAGTCTAGGCAAAGTTCCCAGTAAGTTGTTCACATGTGAAATAGCTAAGGTAGTTTCAGAAATTGCATATCGCCCTAGTTATATTTTCTGTGTTGGGAGCAACTGACAGTGAATCAATCAGTAAAAAGTCAAACAGTTTTCTGCAAACAAGTTTTAGTTTATAATGAAAAAGTTTAATGTATCTCCCATAATGGGTTAAAGAAACTCAGGTAAGAGATGTTAGGCTCTGAAAATGCTGCAGCTGCTCAGAAGCCAGCTGCAGCACACAAACATGAATACTTCTGATATATTGCATTTTACAAAGTTTGTTTAAGGTTCTGAATGTTTATAGCATTTTCTATGGAAGCAGAATTGATGGAAATGCATTTTAATTTCATGTAAATATTTAAGAGAAGTGAAGAATTCTTTAGTTGTTTCTAAGTCTAAAGAATGGGCAGGATGAGAGAAAATAATTTTTTTTTTCTTCAAAAGTAGGCTTTAGAAAACTGGAATTCTAGCAATGTTATTGCATACAATTATATCTTGGCTTGTGTTTTGTCTGTTCTATAAGGATTTAGGTCATTATCTTAGCAATGAAAAATTTTGTTTAAAGCAACAAAATAATTTAATTACTTCTTTTACTGCATATTCAGTAGAAGAAGAATGACATAAAAACAGTATATGAGAGGACAGACATTGTAACAGACATCATGCAGGAAAGAATGAAAAAAAAAAAATGAGTAAAGGAAAATGGAAGTGGAGAAGGAAATGGGAGAGATACTTATTCTTTTTATGCAGTTTCACATGCAGACGGCCTAAGGGACCAGGAAAGAAAACAGGTTTTAGTTTACACTGGCTGTGCAGCTACAGCAGGTAGCAGACTATAACTGACAAGTAATGAAGAAAAGGTTGTGGTTTTTAACATTTTAACATTCCACATCAAAAACTTGCCTAAGTGGCAGTTTGAATCCTGTGGTATTCAACAAAGAGTGAATTTGTCACTAAAGTATTTAATCTTGATAACAGCAGACTGTAAGCCCTCTATTTACCAGAACAGCTAAGCACATGCATAATGTGGCTTTAAAACTCAGTCTTATGAGCATGTTACATGTTTAAAGAGTTTGCTATGTATGTATATGTTGTATATGTTCTACTTTGTAGGGAAGAAAGCAAGCTTTTAAATTAAGAAGGCATATGGGGTGTTGTAGCAAAAACACCTCCCATTCCAGCTATAGACAAGAGTAGTGTTCTAACTCTGATCTCTGTTTCAACCAATCCAATGTCAGGAAACCAAGTGACAAATCTGGTCTGGTGGAAGCTTGCAAACTAATACAACATTCCATGGATGATTAACTCTGTGGTTTGCAGAAGGCGTCTCCAGGAAAAAAAACAAAACAAAACAAAAAAACAACCTTTAGACTTAAAATCTGCCTTTAGAAATTACAGTAGTTGTCTGTTTTAATTTACTTACACATAATTTGTATTTCTGAGCTTCATATGCTATTGTAAAATTAACTGCTTAGAGCATCAAACAGAAAAATTGTGAATGAAACAAAAGAGCTGGAACACCAAGTCCATATATTACCAAATATAATTTTAGAATTCAAAGTTACAGAATAAATATAATTTAAACTGTGTATTCTAATAGTGTGCAGCCACATGCCTGAGCTCAGTTTACTTATTTGGTCTGGTGATTGACAGATACATTTGGTGGTTTCCTAGATGTTTTTATAATGGAAAAGAGTAAGGCTGAATCTGACTTTATTGCTTTCTTAATCTTGTGCTCATGACTTTGGACATTTGCAACAGCTTGTAAATGGCACATTATAAACAAAATTGAACTGTAAATTAAAATCTTTGGAACAGATGAGGTCCCCTTAGTGAAACTCCTTTGTGCTTCCAAAATTAGCATTGTCAATCAAGCCAACAAGTGGTGTATGGTTACACAGAGTAGATCCCCCTCACAAGACACTTTCTTTTAAGAAACCAATCAGAACTGGCCCTGACATGATGAAGCAGACCTGTCAGCAATCCTGGGGTATATAAAGCAAAACAACTATGTTAGCACTTCTGAGCAGTCGTGCATTCCCCGCCTCGCCTCGGGTGTAGGGATTGCAAAAAAACAAAACTACACTGTCAAGACTGTGTAGTTTTGTTTTTATGATTAGAGGCTCTACAATTCTCATGCTGGGATTGTCTAAAACAATCTTACTCTGGATAAGGACGTCGTTCAAGGAGATTTCGTTGGGCTTAGCCCACTCTTACAGGCACTTTGAGAGATCAGGTTAGTAGCATTATTTTTCCGATGTAATAAGTGTTTTATCAGTGATTAGTAATCCTGATATATACATTATTTATAACTTTGATCACAGTGGGGCTATAGGTTTCAAAGTACAGACATGGAGCACTTAAATTCTCTGGCAAGATTATTTCTTAAATTTCTGGGAGTAAGTTTTGATAACATTCAGCAAAATATTTTTTCCAGTAGATTTATAGTATAAGGATGCATAAATTAAGATTTGAGAAGTACATGGAAACAACTTAAAAACTACTTTCTTTTGGGAATGTTCAAGGTTATGCTACTGAGAGATAAACTGAGAAGCTCCAAGAATAGCTCTGATAAAATGCATATGGTATCAGCTAAGCACTGATGACTTTTTAAGGGAATCAACTGCTAAGATATCAATTACATGGCAGCTCTGGAACACTTGTCTACTGTCATTCATAGCCAGGAAGGTTATTTCTGGAACATGACATTTTGGATGCATGCTTTCAATTCTAATTCTACAAAAAGCCTTGTAAGATCAGATCTTCATCAGAGTGAAATTTGCCTAGATAATGAAATATATAAACTATGTGTGAATTCAATGACAATTCTAATGAAATTATTTCTATTATTGAGTCAGGAAAGTGTGTGTGTGTATAAGCTTTCATCATGTTTAATTATTACTTCCACATATTTCAGCTCAGCTTCAAAATACAGTTATAACTGAAACAGGTCTTTGTGAAATAAATGTGACAGATATTTTTCTTCATCTTCCTTTCAGAAAACTAGTGTTGTGTTAGGATAACATGTTGGGGTTTTTTGGTTTTGTTTATTTTTTTTTCTAATGTGAACCATTTCCTCTCACCCTCAAAGTGTAAAAGCTATGATAAAAGGCTGTTCCTCCATCAAGCATTCAGGAAAGGTAATAAAAAGCAGGTCAAAATCCAAATACGATATCCAGTTCTCCCCTTATGTGCTAATTTTGTGTAGGCATCAGAGCTGATTTCAGTGAAAGAATCTGGCTTGTAGTGAAACAATCTTTACTTTCTCATTAATTTTTAAGTTAAATCTGGAGCTGCCACAAAATCAGGCACAAAATCCAAGTAAGTAACAGTAAATGTTTGAGTGAGATTGACTTGAAACAATTATAGAATTAACTTGTGTTTGCTGAGGCATTGTATGTTTTCAGGGGAGTTTTTTAATATGAAAAAAAAATCTAACTTTAATAGGTATGTGATATCTATCAGCTACCTTTTAAAAAATATGCACAATTCAACATCATTAAATAAATATGTTCATGCAAATATAAAATGTTTCTGATACAGAAACATTTCTAGAGGCATTGTGCTGTTTCAAAGTAGGATCTTATAGCATAGGAAGAGAAGTAAACTATGTTTTTTTCA